>JAYMTP010005903.1:0-12737 GCA_036897365.1 Geranium brycei | reverse complement strand
AACAAGATGTCGGTGTGTGAATGTGATGGAGAGTAGTTGGAGGGGGGGGGGGGGGGGGGGGGGGGACCCATCATGTCCCGTCTGTCCTACCCACCAAGTGCATGACAGAGACTTCTTTAGAATGGTTGTTTTCAGGACAGACGAACCAGGAAGGACTAAGATCAACGTGACTCGTGTGGAGGCGTGTTAACAGAAGCAAGATCCACCAAAAACAATAAGGAGACAAGAGATAGCTTTATATCAAATTAAGGGATGAGACCAATATAATCTCAATGCTGCAAAAGAGCATCTACGAATATGCAAAAGGATATACAAAGTATTATTGGTGTTTGCCAAAGATGCGTATATATTGAACCTAGACACTCTAGTTCAATCGTATATACTTGCATACCTGACGCTTACATGACAACAATGTAGCGAGCTGTCAAGAATTATGCCTCCTAAAAGCCCATCCGCTCATTTAGATTGCGAAAAGCTCGATTGTGTCACCTAGACCAACAATGCTAGCCATATCAACAACTACTGCACATATTTCAATTTAGTAGTATAATTATACATGGTTTTAAGTATTGAAACTTTTACTCATTATTATACATTCAAATTAAAATAATATTTAGTAGTATAATTATATGTGTTTTATTATTGAAACTTTTACTCATTATTATACATTCAAATTAAAAAAATTGTAACTTTTTTTAATAATTACATAATTTCTTTATTGGACTAAGGTGTCCCCTCAAAGACATATTTTAAATAAACAATGTGTTTTTCAAAATCAACCATTATGATTTTGTGTGTGAATAGTGCATATGAATTTTTGTATGCATATTTTATCCTATCATTTACTTATCAATTCCAATTATATATCTCATATCACAAGTTATCCAAGTGTATTTATTTATAAAAAAAATTAATAAAAGTTTTAGACAAAGTATTATAATGGGCAACAATTTAATTAAGCATAGATGAATCAAATTATAACAAAATTTCAATACATAACTCAACATATGGGTTTCTTAAACTTTGCAAAAAAACATCGATCTTTCTAGCGACCATACCTTAACTAAAAAATCAATCTTTCTCAATAATCGATCTTTATCTAAAATCAAAATTGTTTACTCATAAACAACATATGATTAATTGATCTGGGTACGAGAACAACATTGAATATAGGCAGTGATCAATTTTAATATGCTAGTTCCTAGAAAAAAGTTGTCGGGTCAGAAAATAGAATCCAAATAATAATACTTTTATTTGACAATCCAAATGATGATACTTGAATACATATGTGAAGGATGATCACTTAAGTTAAAATCCTTAAACCTCTTTTATGCAATAAATCAAACCCTTCAAATTTGACTTGAGCTAGAATAGCTAAACTAAATTGATTTGATTTTTAAGTCCTGTTCATATAATGTGCTAAATTTGAGTATTTAAGAGAATCCATGTCACAAAATCAAATCACAACGAAACAATTTGAAATATATTAATACATAGAGAATCCATGGTGGAGTAGAAGCTACTTTGTGGCCTGTGCTATTATGTTGCTTATGGAACTGGCCTCCTCCTTTGCTCTCTCCACCAGCGAATCCTGCAACTCATACCGGTCAAGCGCGTGCAGTATAATTTACTTTACAACCGAAACTACATCAACACAGAATTGAATTCATACCTGTGCAGCGACCAAACGCGCCACAATTTTCTTGCTTGGTTCTTGAAGTTCACCAGCAATCAAAACCTCATCCAATATATAGTAGGCCTTCAAAATCAATAGCAGAAAAGTAAAATGTACAATTGGTCATATAATGTGCTATATTTGTTGCTACATCTTTTTTCTGATCAGTAATAGATGGATTTGGAAGAGCTCTGTTGTAAATCAAGTAATACCTTGTGGAAGTTGAAGATCAAGTCCAACTCACAGACCTAAGGAAACAGAATATATTAAAATAGGCGACACGTAAAAAATGTAATAATCATTGACAAAGTAAAAATAAAAAGAAAGAAAAAACAGATAGTTTAATTTACTCACACTTCCAAAGTACCGGTCCAAAATCTCAACATAATGGTGAATAATTTCAAGAACCTCTAATTCATTGTCATCCTGATCAATGCACATACAGAAATACAGACTAGCGTATCTGCAATATAATAATGAGGTCAGCAAAACAAAATCAGTCAATCATCTATAAGATAAGACAACACTACAGTCTTAAAATTCTCATAATTAGTGTGTATTTTATGTTACATGCATGCATTATATTACCTTTTATAGACTACTTTGAATCCTTTCCAATCCACAAAATTACAGAGCTTCGGCCCACGATTAAGAATTTCTCCACTGAGCTCACGGATGATCTTTTGAAATGCATAAAAATACAAAATAGTTTTTAGGGAAAGAGGAAAACAACAGTAATTGTGAAACAATAGCAGGGTACAAACGGTGAGTTTGAATAATGAGCACAACAGATGGATACTGGATTTTTGTATAGTAGTCAGTACAATTGTTATATAGTTCATGGCCACCCGTATATGCTAATGATATAATGGACAATTTCAGGGTATACCTTACTTCTTTCCTTCTGTGGATAAGGTGAGTACCATTTTGTCAGCCTCACTTTTCCTTGCCGACTAATGAGAAGTACAAAATGAATCTGTGACGCAAATACAAGGCAGAAGAAACATTAACATAGCAATCATGTAGGCATTGGAAATTGCAAAATGTGAGAGGATTCACTCATGTATAGCCCTGTAAATCTGTAGTGATAACTAGAAGAATCAACAATGTCCAGCACTTCGACCATGAGCTATATGAATCATTAGGCACCCACTATGAATCAACTTATTCATGGGGATTTAACAATAAAAAGCAATATAAAAAAAAGGGAAAATGGCAAAAACATGCCGTATACTATCACACTCATGAAGGAGGGTGCTCTGAACTTTCATTTTTTTGTGCAAAATGTGTGTATTTGTACAAAAATGATGAAATTACCCTTGAAATTAAGATTTTTTTTAAATAAATTTTTTAAACAGTATCTAAAATTTGTAATTAGTTAAACTATTTCTAAGTTAAAAATTAATTTATAAAAATCTTAATTCTTAATTTCAGCCCAATGCACAAAATATCAAAGTTCACAGGGGCTTTTTGCCATTTTCCCTAATAAAAAGACAAGGAGCCAATTCAGACTCAAATTTGAGAATCAATCTCTATTCCACCATCATCAAGAGACAAATAATAACATAATTTTCAGCACATCTCAACATGTATAAAGTGACTGTAAATACTATTCTATAACATTACACACCAAGGATTCAAAGACCAGTTTGATGCCAAAATTCAATTTGAACACAAACTTTGTCATAGAAAATAAATACCCAAAATCTGATACAAGCACACCCAAATCCCAGATCCCAGATACTATATTTCACTCTATCGATGACCCAGATTTCAAATAGAAAATTTCCAACTTTCCTATGAACTATCCAAGGCATATATACACATGAAAGAAGAATATAAAAAAAGAGAGCCAGAAATCACAACTCATGGAATCAATCAGTTGATAAATCAACAATTCACAAGAAATAGTGAGAAAAAAGTGGTAACGAAATGGCTTGATCCGGAGATTTAGCAGAGAAAATGAAAGAGTGAAAAGCGAAATTCACTCACCATTGTACGAATTTGAAGATGAAGATGCGAAATCTCTCCTTCGATTTTCCTACGATTTTTAGTTTCTTCATTTCTATTATTTTATATATTTATTATTTATGGGAACACGCTAAGCAATCCTGGGCCTTTACTGGAGCTAAAATGGGCCTACATTTTTAAAGCCCAACATAAATGCTGTTTTCTCCTTGTTTTACCCAAAACAAAACGAGTGTTGAGGTCGGGCGAAAGTGATTTTCGGAAATTTATGTCTTTGTGGATACAAAATTCTGTCCGGAGGGCATAATAGGAACTACAGACGTTAAAAATCTGATATTGGTGGCGTTAGATTCGTCATTTCGTCCTCTACAACTATATAATTATGATCAAGACTTGATTTCGGCAAGAAAAATTTCATTCGAGTTGAAACAACAGTGCAATACCAAATATACCATAGTGAAGTGTAATTATTTTATTAAACTCGCCAATTTTTGAATTAGTTGGATTTTAAGCTATATAACCTGAATTAAACTGTATTCTAAATACCATGCAATTGGTCACACTTGACAACTAAAAGTTTATCACATTTTCTTATTTATTACACTAGTTTATAGTTTGAGTAAAGTCAATCAAATGTTTTAAATGCCTTGTTAATTTTGTGTAATAAATTATATTATATCATGTCGACCTAGACAACTAAAAATAAGCCCAAACCAACTACGTATTTGGACTACACCTACCATGTGATTTATATAATCGAGCTTCTCAACTAAACAATTAAACATTTTCTCTTATTGTTTTATATGAGTTTATGGTTCAAGCTTAAATCATCCATGTATTTTGAATACCTTATAAAATTTATACAATGTTAAATATATTGAGTTGAGCTTCACAAACAATGTAAGTGAAATAAAATAACTATAAAAGCATAGATATTTTTCGAGTAACAAAGTAATGATCTTATTACCTATCAGATTTTTTAAGATAATATCATTGAAAAACAAATTCACTTGAAATTGTTGAAGTATAAATTCACAACATGAAACTTTAGTGAAAGATAGGATTACTTATAACCAAAATTATAAATGAACATTCTCATGTAAATAATACTTACTACAAAGACTTGGCAGTTAAGTTTATCAATTCCAATCTAAAAATTACAATACAAACTAAGCATCATTCCCCTGTGTATGTATGTATGTATATATACAGGAGAATGATATAATTTCTATAAAAAATAATATATATACAAATTGCTTTTACTGTTTGTATAATAAAATATAAAATTTTGATACAAAGACTAACTCTTAATATTTTTTCAATTAGCAAATCAAGAAAATCTTCTGTTATGAACCGATGCAATATTCAAGAACAAAAGACCTGCACAAGGGGCAAGTAAAGTTGTCCCGATCAAGCCAACTCGTGATGCAGTCCGTGTGGAAAACATGGCCACATCTGGAGAGCTTGGTCGCCAAATCCTCGCCGGCAAACTCCACCAAGCAAACCGAGCAGGCCTCGCCTCCTCCCCCGCCGCCGCCTCCAAGATCTCCAAACCTATCCACCGGAAGGCCGTATCTCTTCGCCTGAGGCCACCTCTTGCCGCGAAAAAACAAGATCAAGGACTCGAACATGTTGAAGAGCGCGTTCTTGAATTCAACCAGCGGGATCAACACGCAGGTGCAGAAAATCAGAGCCACCGGAGATGGAGTATACAATATGCATAGCATAGTTTGTAATTAAGGGATCGAATAGTAGTAATAATATTATTTTGGGAATGAAAGTGGGCTTATTTTATTTGTACACAAAGGCTTGGTTGCAATGTGCTGTTTCTTAGCTACGATACATACAATTTGGTGTCTGACTTTCCGAGGGAGCTGAATTTAATGTGCGTATTAATAAGAGTTGACGTTTAATTTTTTATGTGAGTTTAGTATTAATTTGGTACGTATTAATTAAATGGGTGGTTATATGAAAGTTGTAAATAGGATGATTCGGTGATCTTAATTGGCGGCGCCATATGGGGCCGGCGCCGACCACACTTTCTCCTTGTCCACAACATATTAACACTCTGTGCCCTGAATTCACCGAACAATTTGTAAATATTATTATTTTATCTATTATAAGTTTTGGGATTATTAAATATAAAATATTGCGTTTCATCAATATTGTAATTGTATTGATCCTTCAAAAAGATTATATGAAATATCGTTTAATCACATTTAAAAATATTAGTGTTGTAGTTAAACAGATTCGGACAAAATCATAATCACGACGTCAATAAAATTTCTTCTACCAACTGTTAAAATATTGTTTCTCTTAAATACTATTTTAGTTCGTGTCATTATGTGTCTCAATACGTATTGAGAAATATATATTACAAGGTGAAAGTAGGCTAGCCAATAAATATATGTTAGAAGGTGTTTTCACCGGCACCTACCTGATTACGCGCAAATGCACGCAATCATTTGAGTAATAATTTCTGGTAACTAAATAGTTGTATCCATAGAGACTAAATATGGATTAAGTTCAATTATTATGTGATGCTATTGAAGAATATAAAATGCGTAACGATTGAAGTTTGAATTGATCAGACAATAAATCAAGGGTGGGACCATAAACTTTTGAAAGGATGTCTATATTTACAGGTAAATAAATTTAATTTCTAACAACTTATTCTTAAGTTCTATTCAAATATAAATTAATATCTTTTAATATTTCTTGAATAACGAGGGTGTTTTTAAAACAATTTTGAATTAATAATTATGGTACTTTAACATTACATGAATGCAATGAGAATTCAAAAATACGGGTCAATAATCGTCTTAAGTAAAGCAGATTAACGTATTTTGAGTCTACACTAAGCAAAACAATGCTCATATGGGGTATTCGAAGAGTTGAACCCTCGGATGCGTGTCAACGCGGTTACGAACTGCTCTCTCGAGACGAATTCACAACTCTTACACTAATTTAAAATACCAATTTCAAGTAATTGAAATATAAATCACAAGTTCATTCTTGAATACAAGATACTCTAAATTCATACATTTCCATTATTTTAAATCTAGCACCCATGATTATGAAATTATATCTTATGTTGGTCATGTTAATTGTGCAAAGGAAAACTCGAAATATACAGTAAAGAAAAACGAAACCCTAAACCCAATGGTGCTGAAAGCGATGATCTCAATATCTCTTCTTTTGTCTCGGAGCTCCCTGTTATTAAGCAATCCTTGTGTTCCCGAAATGTCTTCCTCGCCTTTAATCTCTCAATTTCTGCTTGGAATCGCTTATGAATCTTCTTTGAACTCGTGCCTCACATTTTCGAATAGATGATGTTGTTCCAAAATTAAATTCAACATTTTTCACATTTCGAGGTGTCACGACCATGACACTTAAGTTGTGACACATTCTTCTTGACTCTCAAGTAACAGATGCATGTCATGTCATTACAAAATTGGGCTGGTGTCATGGTCATGTCACTTAAGTCGTGACACATCTTTGTTGACTCTCTAGTAACAGTTTGGCGTATTTATGTCATGGCCATAATATGTTTGGTCGATATATGATATGAATTTATAATTTGTGAAACCTCCTTTAAAGTTGTAGAACTTCGATTTTTTTTTTATTTGGTGTATAATTTGAAGCTACAATGACAAAGTCATGTTCTCCACAAGTTTCACCTGCACTCTAGATTTTTTTTAGGATTTCTACCTCTATTGTACCCTTTATATTGTTCTGTATTAATTGTATCCTATTTTCCACGGATGATTTCTCCACCACATCCTCACCTCCATCTCTATTATCTTTGGCTACATGAGAGCTATCACCTCTAGTCTTTTTGAACTCTTCCTTTTTTCAACAATTTGGCCTTTTTTTCAAGGCTCACTGGATGTCGGATTCAACCCGAGAACCCAATTTAGTTTTAACCCGTAACCCGAATGATGAAAATCGGGTAGGCTGCAGTTCTCTCTCTATAACCCGAACATCTTCGGGTGGGCCAAAATTGATATGGGCGGGCTGAGACCCAACCTGTGAACAACCCTACTATCATCTCATGAAGAAGACAGTGACATCATCACACCCAAAATTCGAAAATTTTTATTTTAGTGTTCAATATTTAGTGAATAGTTTAGACATTTTACATTAATTTTTAACTTGGGTTGTGAATGGTAACACAAAATGAAGTATGACATACTAAACAACAACTTCCCTAAATTTTGTAACTAGTATTGCAAAATATATTATTTCAACCCAATGCAGAGGGAATCCACTTATTGAGCTCAGGAAAGGAAATTATTAATGACAAAACAGCGTCAGTATACTCTGTACAGGACCTTACCACCCGACTTAACAAACTTCCCAAAAATCTACATCCGGAAGTCTTGTGTAGTAGTAGTAGTGTTACATAGACTAAAATTAAAACAAAAAATAAACTACATTGCTGAAGAAGAAGAAAAACCTTTTGGCAGCGAGCGTTAGAGACCATCTTTCATGTTAATCTTTATGTTTTGCACTTTAATTGATAGCTGCAGCTTATGATCCTCAATATCTTTTAGCACTGATAGCAAGTTTGCCCTATACACTTCACACTTTCGATTTGCACACTCCACCTCGCTGCCAAGTTCTCGGATTTTCTTGTCCATATCATCCTGCAAACCACACATTATTGTAAAACAGCAGTTAGCATAAGCCAGATCATCTCTCAGATATTTATCTTAACATATCAGACTGAAGCCAATGTATCATCAGTTGAACAATCAGTTTTAAGCACATGAAACTTCACCACGAAAGTGCATATCATTGCATAATTGTGTTCCAAATGAATAACAAATAAGGTGTATCATCATTAACCAGCATTTGACAAAGGAATCAATCCCAAGAACGTGAGATGCCATAATATAGTTAAAACAAAATTTATTAGGGAAAAATCTTGTGTTTCACAAAATAATATTCATCCTCTGCAAGCCACAATGGATCCCCCAAAGAACATCTAACGTTGTTCTGTTAATTCTTTAGACAAATATGGCAATCGTTTCCTTTCAACCGTAAACCAAAAAGGAATGCCAATCCAAATCAATTTCTGAGGTTTATGTGATTTCCCATTTGTTCAAAGTAAAGATCCCAGGTCGCTATCTTTATGGCTTTACAGTGATAATTCACTGTAACGGTATTTTGTTACTGAATTAAGAAAAAAAAACAAGCCACATGTCTACTCCAAAACACAATACATTCTATCCATCTTAAGTACACTATCTTACCTGGAATGTCCAATAATATCCACCATTAATCAAAAGTTGATACCTTTATCGCTATGTAAATTGTACTTATTGACAGGGTATACGTGAAAAGGTATTTAATATATACTCCGAAACAAGATGAAATTTTGGAGGGAAATAACATTGAAGGGTTTCATTTTAAAAACAAAAAAAAGAACATAAAGCTTTATGTTCATAATCAGACTTGCACCGTTTTGAAGCCAGCCTATCTCATTTCATCATAACGGGTTATTCAGTTAACAAATTAAATCCAGAATGTCTAATGCATGTCTAGATAAGGAGTAAGAATTCAGACTTCACAAATGAACTATGCACCATACCCTGCTAACCATGCACAATTTAATAGAATGGAAAATACTTCATCATTCTCTTGAAAATATATAATGCATCTAAAATACCGCAAAATGCAATAAAAATCGTTCCTCAAACCTCCATATAAAAACTGTACTATGATGACATAAAAAGGGTATGGAAAATATAGAAATGAGCAAAGGATTGCATTCAACCACATATTACACAACATATATACAGTCATGCCTTGCAGAGATAAAAAATGTCAATTAAGAGATCCTTCAGTGAAGTTATGTGAGTTATCGGTGTGTGTATGAAACAATAACATTTGGGAGCATTATGGAATTGACGAAAATATTAGAACCATTATGGAAAATCAGTCATGGCATCACTCGTCCAAACTTAAAATTAGTGAAGCGAGAAACAGATCACCAATTAGTGCACTACTTTCCAGCATGTTGCCTGAACTTATAAGCATATTCTAAAAATCGATATGATCCGAAAGTTTTGCAAACCTATAGCCTCAGGATGAAGTGAAAGATGGTAATATCCAATAAGCAATCTTAGTTCAATTCTAGAAAGTCACAAAGATGAGAAGGTATTTAATATGAATTATGAATTGCTCTAACCTCAGACAAATGTTGACCCAAACTTGTTTGATGATCTCCAGTAGGATAATTTGGCCGACTTCCGACACTTGCTGAGTCTGCCCTAGAACGCCCATTAACAATCAAACCTCTACCATCATTTTTTGTAGCAAGAGCAACCTTCTTTGAAGCTTCTTGCAGGGCACCCATTGCGGTGTTATAAGTTTCCACAGACTTTGCTGCTTCGTCCACAAATTTAAAGGCTGCATGGCGCAATGTGTTATACCGGACAGTATGAGATTCCAAATAATTAGTATATAAATCACTGGCATGATCCTCCAATATAACACTGCTCTTGGCGTTTCGTGTCCATCTTTTCAGGATGTAATGTGATGGAAGTGTGAGCACATTGGTCACTCTAAAGACGGCCAATATATGTCTACAAAGAAGACCTGAGAACTCAAACATCTGGCAGCTGCAAGTTGCTTTCATCTCCAGAACAGTAAACTTAACATAGTATGCTCTATGATCCTCTCCATATTTTGCTACATGGTATGTGATGACCTCTTCGTCATCCTCGGCTTTGGATGCCATAAATGTAAGAGTCCCAACTAACTCTTCTTGAAATCTACTAAATATCTTTCTAGTGTACAGTTCAGATGCTTGTTTCTCCATGGGAGATGGGGTCTTCAGAACAGGAGCAGTGTTCATTGTATCATAATCAGCTTTCACTTCTTTCTCATTGCGATTTTCCAGTGCTTTCTCGTACAACTTGAAAAACTGGTTCAAATTTGTTGAGGCATTCACATATCCATCGAAGTATGAGTTCATACTATCACTTCTCTGGGTTATGGACATTTCTGCAAAGAATGTATCTCGCAGATATACTGGGACCCACTGTCTACGGGCAGAGAATATAGACTGAAGCCACTCATGATCTCTGAGTTCATATCTATCAACAAGAGATAACCAGCAAGACTCAAATTCGTCAACAGACTCAGTCAAGTTAACACATTTATGAAAGTCAGCTTCAAAACCTGGATGTTGGAAAAATATATGAGACAACTTCTCTTGACATTTCTTAAAGATGTGCCACTTACAGAAACGGTGGCGGGTCTGTGGAAAAACTTGAGTGATGGCAGATCTTATAACTGCATCATGATCAGTGGTGATTGACACTGGAGGGTGACCCGACATAGCCATAAGCCAGGTCTTAAACAACCAAACAAACGAAGCCTCGGATTCATTGATTAGGAAAGCACAACCAAACAAAACAGGCTGTCCGTGATGGTTTACACCAGTAAAGGGTGCAAAAGGCAAGCGGTAGCGATTAGACCTGTATGTCGTGTCAAACGTGACAGTGTCACCGAAGTAAGTGTAGTTTGCCCTTGCTCTTGGATCAGCCCAGAAGACATTACTAGTACTTTGATCGTCATGACCTTGCACCGCAAAGAAGAAATTGGGATTATCAGCATGCATTTGCCTCAAGTAATCCAGCAGGAGCTGAATGTCTCCTTCTAAGCTCCTCTGACGATTATTTCTCATGTAATTCCTGCAATCCACCTCCGTGAACCCAACTTTGCTTATACCACCATACTCCTTTATCAGAGCGGACATAATCCTACGAGGGCCCATTCCAGCCGCCTGCAACGTGTCTATCAAAGTCTTGGCGGGGCCAGAAATTTGCCTGTGAGACCGCAGGCAATGCACCTGATCGGGCGGAACCAGCTCGTGGTTATGTTCCTTAACAAAACCCGAAACAACCCATTTTCCCGAATCTTGCATCTTAACAGACAAAGACGCTTTGCAGCCCACTCTAGTAATTGTCCGGGGTCGCTTGATCTCCCTATCCTTGGTTCGCTTCTCATTCAGATTACGAAACCCCTCCTTGGCACAAACAAACTGCCTCTGTATAATCGCCCCATCCCGCCTCGAGCGTCTGGAGGAGCTAACACGTGTGCTAAACCCAACACGCCGAGCATAAGAGTTGTAGAAAGCCTTTGCAGCCTCTTCGGACTCGAATTCCATAGCCTCACAAGGCTCAAGATCCAACAAGTCCCCCTCGGGAAAGTAAAGCTCACCAATTCCATAGCTCCCACCACCAAACCCACCGCTGTTAGGAGGAGGACTATCAAGCATTTCCTCATCATCAACAGTGTGCTCAATATCCACACCATCATCATCTCCCTCTCTCCCACCAAGCCCAATATCAAAATCAATCACCTCATTTTCCATTGTCACAAGGTACAATTCAACTCTAATCAATTACAGCTATATCAGCCCATACACAGTCTACTGAAAAACAAAAATGGGAGCATAATATATATTAAAATATTCAATCACTGACCATCACACGAGCTCCGGAGGGATCTTCAAGCCAAGTATCTGAACAATGACGCTCAATTGAAACAAATATTGGGTCTTTCAACTATTTCAGGGTTTGACAGAGTGTAGAGAGATAGGGGAGTGAAAGGTTTGGGTTTCTAGGGTTTCCAGGAGATGTAGAGAAACCCTAGAATCAGATGGAATCTTTCTGGAACTAATGGGTTGGGGTATATACCTCGTGGTGAAGAAGCTATTGGAAGATTTTCTCGAGAAAATTTTATTGAATTGCAGGAAAAGTAAAATCAGAACAGAGAGAGAGAGAGAGACGAGAATGGTGGGAAGAGAGGGTGCGTTCTCCTGTATTGTGCTCTCCAACCTAGATTGCTTTAAGGCCGTTAAATACTGCTTCACACACAGATGGCCATTTATACACCGTCGGATTGGAAAGTGATCTCATCAGTGTGGGTCGCAGTTTTCATGCTCTAAACAATTATTTGGGAAAATTCCACATAAATATCCGTATGTTTTCAGAAGTTCTACATACTTTCTCCGAAATATAAATACTAACTGTTAGTTCTCTTACGTTTACTAAACTCCCACTTAACTCAACTCCGT
>JAYMTP010005902.1:0-12739 GCA_036897365.1 Geranium brycei | reverse complement strand
TGTAGCTTTATGTCCAGGGACCTGCCAAGTATAATTTCAAGCAACTATGTTGCATTGTCTAAGGGTTCTACTATCAGATACCCCCTTTGATGACCTTGGACGAAATTAGGTACTCAACTTATTATCATAACACAATGAATAATAAAAGTGCCGATTTATTACTAATAGAAGATAAAACGTTCATACATAAATTGATTGGGCTATGGCACATATCTTTCATTTCGGTGGCCGGTTGACACTAGTTATTCAATTGGCCGGAGATATCCCCAAATCCATACTGGGTTAATCTAAGATAAGTACACTTAAGTTGACACCATTTGCAGATACATACGCCTAAGTTAGAAAACTGATTTTAATGTCAGTAAAGATTCAATTTATGTCAAGTTAGACAATGGGGCCAGATTTGAGTTTGTTTTTAGTGTAAAATGACAAAAAGATCCCTAAATGTCATTCAAATTTCCACAAGCATGCCATTGAGAGATTTTTTTCATTTTCTCTTTTCTCACTCTCACATGACCTCACCCTTTCCAAAACCATACTATCTCCCCTCACATTCTCCTAATATCTCTGCCCATATGCAAAACACGATTAAGAAATCAGAAGAATAAGGAGGAATTAAAAAAATCCCCAAATCAAGACTAGCAATTTTGGTCTCGAGCCTTAGACCAAACCTTCTCCGACGTTGATCGCCTATGAATTGACCTCGCCGCAGCGGAAATGGCCGTGAAGCCACCTCCAACATCGTATTGCTCGTCCTCGATGCCTAAGGTTTTGCCTTGGCCCAGATCGAGCCCGACATAGAGGTTCTCGAAGCTGATTCGACGGAGAGACAGTCTCGGGAGCTTCGTTTTTGAAGTAATCGGAATGGCAAGACGTGAGTTCGTCTTCGACAAGGTTAGGAGGTGCTTTCGCACGGTGTTCTTCGTGGGGGGGTCGCTGCACGGCTCGTGTCATCGCTGCCGGTGCTGGTGGCGATCGGAGACGTGATGGTCCTATGCGTGTTGGTGGCGATCGGAGACGTGATGGACTATGTCATAGAGTAGAGCCCGAACAGTAATGAAACGAGCTAAATAAATTTCCACTTGCTTTTTTTGAAAATTTCTACTCAAGGAGCAAAACATTTTCGTGGGAATGTGTTAGTTTATCACCCTTTTCCTTGAGAATGTTTATAGATGTTATAGAACTATGATGAGATGGTGAGGGGAGAAAGGATGATTTTGGAGGTGGGGTTCTATAAGAGAAAGATGATAGAGAAAATAATGAAGCTCTCAATGGCATGTTTGTGAAATTTTGAATGATATTTATGGGCATTTTTGTCATTTTATGCTAAAACACAGACTGAAATATTTAACTTACTGTAAATAGTGTTAACATAAGTGTATTTATCTGAGATTAACTCATCCACATCTGAATGTCTTTTTTCCATTTATATTTTTTTTGTTACTATATTATTTGATTATTATTATTATTTTAATTAATAATAATTTTATTAGTTTTTAATTTGAACCGGTCAGACCAACCTGATTTTAAATTCAAACTAGTGAGGACATTTTTGGTTTTTTTATCTCAAAATCCTGTTTGATTTAACTCCGTTGGAGGTAAGTGTAAAAATATAGTTGGGTGAGTACAAAATCAATTTTTTTTGTTTGAGATATTGACGTGAGAATGACTGATAGTTACGTATACTGACATGTAATTATCCCTAAAAATAATTAAACAATTGAGCTTTCTTCAAATTTTTTTAAATATATATCACAGCTCAATCCGAATAAATGTTAAATATTTTTCCTAAACTCAAAAAGTTCTCTAAAATTCGATCAAATCGGAAAATGTAAGAGTTATGTTTTAATTATTTTCTACTTGTCTGATTAATCTGGTCTTCAACTCATTTTCGTTTAATCTTCGATTAATTAAATAATTCAATTAATTTATAATTAATCTTTGATTAATTCTTAAATACTCCATATATGAGAGAGGACTCTTAATTACTCATCTCTCATATCAAAGTTGAAGTAGGTTAAATTCTTCAATGGAGAGAATCAATATCATGCTCTCTCTGACCGTCCTAAATGTCCTCCTGACCTCCACCGTCGTTTTCCAATACCACTCGCAGCCTGACCGCGTCACGTGCGACGCGCCGCCTCATCACACCTGTACGCAAGCAGACGATCACAAATCAATCGATGAGGCGGCGGCGCGTGAGGCGCGTGAGGACGAGGTAAAGCGCTCTCACGCCTCTCTCCGGAAAGCAATCGGGATAATGAGATCCAACGGCTATGAATTTATGGGATCGACTATAGAGGGCGCACTAAAGCTACGAGAATACAAGGCGGCGCGTGGAAAAGAAGCCGTCGTGGATGATGGCAACCCTCTTCGGGAAGCGATCGAGATATTGCGATCGGAAGGCTATGAGGAGATGGCGTCGTTGATGGAGATGGAAATAAAACCAAGAGAGAAGAACCGCCTCTTCGGTTTCGCTTGATAAACACTTATATTTTTTTAGTGTTTTTTAAGGTTAGGATAGGATTTATTAGCATTGTCAAAACTCCAATTATTCTACTCTACATTAAGCTTTGATATTGATGAGTAATATTTGATAGTCAAGTCTACATTTTGTGTTTGCTTCCTCCAATTCTGAAAGGTGTTTCAATTTTTAGTCACAATGAGAGATTGTTGACAATGAACTTACAGATTGAGCTGTAAACGATTGTTTCTTTTTATAAAAAGCAAGTGTCTTATCAGAACAATCAGATTAATCAAGGACGGAGTTGTCGATCGAGAGAATTAGAATCAGGTTTAAGGTTTTATCTTATTGAGCTTAGGAAAGCGGTTCTTTTTTTCGTTCTTTGTCTTAGGGGGTGGGTGCAGGTGCACTTTTTTTGGGACGTACCAAGAGGGTGAAGGCATCGGGTTTTGATTTCGATACGCGAAGGTTCGAATCCTTTCGTCCCATGCAGATACAGCTATGTATTTGTCGGCTTTTGCCGTTATTTATAATTCAGCCCAAAAGGGGCTCACATAAAAAAATGAAACAAATTAATAGGACTCAGATTTTGGAGATTCATGGACTAACGGCAATTCCCGTCTCTATTGTGTTGTTTTTCATATATGATACACCGAGAGGTATTATATTGGCATTTTTGCCAATAATGCCAATAATAGACCTAGAGAAAGTAGAAGGTAAGATCCAATGCCAAAGATTCGGAATTCACGGAGAAGATGAAGATTCTGATTTCGAGTCTTTGGACTCGAAATCGTATATAGCCTCATCAGAAAACCCGGCACTGAATATTGTATTGTATTTTCTTTCTATCACTTATCAAATCTTACACATTAAATCTAAACCCTAATCATAAATAGCAATGAACACTGATAAAATCCTACATTTCATTAATCAGCCATAGATTAGAGACGAAATCTTAAAGTAAAAGACGTTATAGAAACGAAACTTTTTGAAGACACTAAAGAGCATAAGCTGTAGAACATCAAATAACTAAAGTGCGTATTCGATTTATCAACCGATTTAAGTTTGAGGAATGTTGTTAGAATATTATATGCATATCGGCTCATTAGCATTAGGGTTAGATTTAGTGTTTAAAGTTTACTCTTATCCTCTGTAAATAAATTAATTATCATAGCAAATATTATAAATGATGTTATCTCATATATTCTCTAAAGTTGCATTTCTCATACTCATGAACTGTACATACCACAAAAACTACTTGGTATCAACTTATTTAGTAGCCAAAAACAAGCAAATGTTGGGCTGTGTGTTCTTGTGTTAAAGAAGCTGCAGATTGGAAGCAACTAGCTATGGAGTTGAGCAGAGCATTCTCGAGATCTCTCCCCAACCCTCGTTGAAGGAGGGATCGAACATACTCGAAGAATATCGAGTCACATGGCAATCCGATAGGTCCTTCACTAGACAATCCGAACTCCTCTTCGGACATCTTCAACAGTTGTTGGAAGATGGTATTGTTCAGATAAGCTATTGGCACCACAAACCGCTTCTGGTCACTTGTGTACACAACAAAATGGCCTTTCTCAACTATTGTTGTTGACGATGATGATGTGGCTGTGGTGCCTTCTTCTTCTTGTTTGGTTCTTGGGAAAGTGATTCTTTTCCTCCCCGTGGCTGCTATCTTCTGCCACTTCCTTGCCATTATGATTAGCTTCTTCGCGCTGATCATGTTTGTGTGAGGATTGAGGAATAGAGATTTGCAGCTTCAGAGAGCTCTAAGATGGTTGTTGTTTGATTTTTTGTTGAGTGAAGAGAAATGGGCAATTGTTGGTTACTTATATAATCTAATTAGGTGCTAGCTTTAGTTCTGTTTGTGAGTTCTGATGCAGAGCCATGTGATCAAGTTTAGTGTCTTGTCTGGTGGTACAAGGACAAATTTGGTCCAAATAGTAGATATATGTCACGGCAAAGTCTTAACTTTTTGATTGAGATCGACATGTCACAACCTATTTACAAAGTATTACGATTGGAGCAATTTGGATGTGAAATGTCATTTCCTTACAACAGGGTATGTCACACATGCGAAATGTCACAACCGTCTAAGACTGACAGCTTTCATAACTCTGATCTTTCACGGGCACAATTATAATATTCACAGCGTTAAGTAATATTTCGATGCAACCTCGTCACCTTCATATCACAACCCTCTCCCTCTAATCCTATCCTTAACCACATACAACTTAGTGCAGAAATGGCCTTCATAGACAAAATTTCATCATCTGGTTAAGGGTGTATGTATAGACAAGAGCTTGACAAGTTTGGTAGTTCACAGTTGGCAAAGAGTGTGATGTGAAAGAGCTAACTGATTTGGGTATGGACATGTTTGCTCCTTGCACCAATTAGTGGAAGAGAAGAGGCTAAAACATAACCAAAACATGCCCAACCCGATGAACGACCCTTCACATGTTTGTGCCTCCCACAGAAGAAAAATGCATTAAAGACTCTTTTGTTTCTATGGTTATGGTGTCCTTTCACCACCAAACATCTTGTTATCAAGATAGAAGCTCAAATCTTCTGAATTTATACAAGTAGCCAGCAATTACTCATTTCTCTCCACAGAAACTAGAATAGAAAAGACACGTGTTCTTTTATAAAAATCAATGTGAAAAAAGTATTTTAATATTTTCATTTCATTTTTAACATTGTTGTAACAACTTGGCAGGTTTGTGTATGTCTGGTCCAGTTTGCTATATTTTTCGACAATTTGACAACTCTAACTCCATTCCAAATTTTCCAAGTAATAATCAAAACCCTTAATTATGATTACATCTTAGAATTTAATATTTAATTATTTTTTAATTTTTTAAATTATAAATTACATATTACTGAAATTATAAATGAATGATATACATGATGAAAATTACATAAAACATAAATAATGAAATTTAAATTTAAATTTAAATTCACTGAACTAAAGTATGAAGTCTGTGGCACACAAACTGTAAGTAATTTTTATTTTCATGCACATTAATTTCATATTTGCCTGCTAATGATTGTTTACCTTTTTATTGCAACTAGTTCAGCAGTACCAAGGAGAGGCACAACTTGTGTTGACGTCACTTACGACACACTGCTAGAATCGTTACTCGGAGTTCAAGTCCGAGTGCAAACGGAACTAACGTGAAGGTGGACGACGCCTGGTCCCCAAAAATTTTATCGGCCAAGAGGAAGCATGTGATTGATTGTGCGATCACTACGAGTACCATGAGCATAAGGTAAATTCGCAAGTTTATTTTCTTTCTCAATATCTGTTAACTTTTAGAAAATCTCACGTCTATTTTTCTTTGTTCGTGTACATGCATTCTCTGAAGAAAAAAGTTATCGCTATCCGCGGCTTGGTGAACAAGATCGAACACATTGGTGATTCCCGGTCATTGAAGGTTATATATATACACTCCAGTACAAACCAGCCCAAACGTCCAAACTGTCCAAACTCGCTGAGAGCCGCTCATCTGGCGAGATTAAAACACAGCGCGACACGTGGCAGAGCGCGCGCTCCACTTAAGTGAGGGGCAATCCTGTATTTTTGCACGCGCGTGCAGTACTAGTGTGTGGAACTCTTGCACCGGCTGTGGAACTTTTGTTGGGCAGTGGAATTTTTGCACCAACAGTGAAACTTTTGCGTTTTTAATAGAATAATTTTGTTATTTTCGTTTTCGCGATAGTGTTTAATGATTTTGAGATCAAATTTTTTTATTATAATTTCAATTTTTGAGGATTCATATTTAAGATTTGTAGCGGAACTCTTACGTTTTTAATAGAATAATTTTGTTATTTTCGTTGTCGCGATAGTGTTTACTAATTTCGAGATCATTTCTTTGATTATAATTTCAATTTTCGAGGATTCATATTTAAGATCTGTCATATGTTAGCAATATAAGAAGAAAAAAAATTCTTATTGATTATTTGTGTTTCGGTTCATACGCTAAAGCTATTTCGAAAATAACAAAATTATTCTATTAAAAATGCAAAAGTTCCACCCCTAGGGCAAAAATTCCACTAAAATGCAAAAGTTCCACAGCTGGTGCAAAAGTTACACACACTAGTACTTGAGAGCGTGCAAAAATACGGGACTGCCCTTCACTTAAGTGGTGCGCGCACTCTGCCACGTGTCGTGTTGTGTATTAATCTTGCGAGATGAGCGGCTATCAGTGAGTTTGGACAGTTTGGACGTTTTGGGTTGGTTTGTATGTGATTGTTACTGAGAGAATGATCTAAACTCGCTGAGAGTCGCTCATCTGTCGAGATTAAAACACAGCGCGACACGTGGCAGAGCGCACGCTCCATTTAAGTGGGGCAATCCCGTATTTTTGCACTCGCGCGCAGTACCAGTAGTGAAACTTTTGCATTTCAGTGGAATTTTTGCACCAGTTGTAGAACTTTTGCGTTTTTAATAGAATAATTATGTTATTTTCGTTTTCGAGATTGTGTTTAATGATTTTGAGGTTGATTTTTTTGTTATAATTTCAATTTTTGAGGATTCATATTTAAGATGATTTTTTGCGTTTTTAATAGAATAATTTTTTTATTTTCGTTTTCGCGATAATGTTTAATGATTTCGAGATCAATTTTTTTAATTATAATTTCAATTTTTGAGGATCTATATTTAAGATTTGTCATATGTTAGCAGTATAAGATTTTTTTTTCGTTTTGATTATTTGTGTTTCGGTTCATACGCTGAAGCTATTTCAAAAATAGCAAAATTATTTTATTAAAAACGCAAAAATTCCACTGCTGGTACTGCGCGCGTGCAAAATACGGGGACAACCCCTCACTTAAGTGGAGCGCGCGTTCTGCCACGCGTAGCGCTGTGTTTTAATCAAAATTATTAATTGATTAAATATTAAATTAGCAGACTCTTGATTTTATCGAGGACTTAAAAGATCATACTCAAAATTCATGTTGTTATTAAACAAGTCTAATCTTGAGTCGAGTATTAAAAAATCAAACTCGAGTGACATGTCAAAAATTCCGCTAGTTTACATCCTACTCCCGTGTACTAAGTTTTAGAACCTTGATGTAAATGGCTGGACTTGGACCTACTATCGTCCTCGTACCACCAGACAAGTATGGGACAAAACTACAAGTACCACCTATTCTCATAGAACTAATCACATGGCTGTGCATAAAAAATCACACACAAGAAAACCTAACACCTAATGAGATTTAATGAGATTGAGTGGCTCAAATGTCATGCAATGATATTATATAAGCAACCATCAATCCCCCATTTCTCTTCACTCATCACAAAACCAAACAACCATCTAAAAATCTCTATTTCTCATCCTATTCTCGCTCCAACACAAAAACACAACATCATGATCAGCGCAAAGAAGCTCATCAAAATGGCAAGGAAGTGGCAGAAAATGGCAGCCATGGGGAGGAAAAGAATCACTTTCCCAAGAACCAAACAAGAAGAAGAAGACACAACAGCCACATCATCATCATCATCAACAACAATAGTTGAGAAAGGCCATTTTGTTGTGTACACAAGTGACCAGAAGCGGTTTGTGGTGCCAATAGCTTATCTGAACAATACCATCTTCCAAGAATTGTTGAAGATGTCCGAAGAAGAGTTTGGATTGTCTAGTGAAGGGCCTATCGTACTGCCATGTGACTCGGTGTTCTTCGAGTACGTTCGATCCCTCGTTCAACGAGGTTTGGGGAGAGATCTGGAGAATGCTCTGCTCAACTCCATGGCTAGTTGCTACCAATCTGCAGCTTCTTTAACACAAGAACACACAGCCCAACAGTTGCTTGTTTTTGGCTAATAAATAAGTTGGTACCAACTACCTTTTGTGTATATATTTACTCCACACTATTGTATGTGTAGGTGTATATAGTTTATGAATTGAGAAGCATAATTTCCAATTTCTTGAAGTTTCATCAACTTGAATAACTAATTAACTACAAAATATCATATAGATTTGTTGAAATATACCGTGAATTAGTTTGAATCTACTTCTATCAGTGGATTGCAGGTCTCCTAAATTACAAGCTATATATGGCGGAAACTATTAGGTTTTGGTTGAATATTACAATAATGGGGCCGTTCACTTGGATTTTTATCAATTAATGATAAATAAATTTAATCAAATCCAAGTTCACCAAAATTAATTATTATTTTACTATATTCTTAGAACTCAAATTTTGTAAATTGAAGAAGTTATATACAAGTTTGTATTATAAGAATGGTTCTTACACGAGTAATCACCTATAAATAATGACTATATATAACATATATAGTCTATTATTTAGCCGATATATATTCTTGTTTTATATTCAAATTTTTAGTTGTAACCTCAAATATTATAAAGGAATAAATTTTCACTTACTAACTTTTTATACGTTATTCAGGTCGGTGATATAATCTGTAGATATCATTTCAGTTGTTAGGCACCATAGCCTTATCCAAAATTTTGTATTTGAGAGTCGAGCGAGTTAAATGGATAGAGCATGTCCCTCATCATATATAAGATATTGTGTTTGAGTGTGGCGGAGCATCTAGCATGTATGTATATATATCTAACTATCCACTTCTAGTGTTAATAATTTCATATTTTCTTTTGCTGATCAAAAAAATACTTCTACTGTTATAACAAAAATTACTTATTTGTATTATCCCTCTTAAATTTGAAACAAAGTGGGTATCTTCGAGAAGCTCTAGACATGAACTCGATGAGGTCTCGACATCTCGACGAGGATCACTAATAAACTCACTCTAAACTTACCCTGACCTGTTGTCATCATATGAAAGACAAAATACCCAAATGTAGACGGGGATCCAATACCTTTAATTTTACATATCTGAAGACCGAAGATCATTATAACTTTCTAAATCCACCCTTTGCCGTAACACTAGTAATTCTCCTCATGGTTATGTCCATTAATATTGGAAACCTAGTCTCTTCTGCCTGATTCTTACATCCTCGCACCGCTCTTGTCTATTCCCAGGAATTCAAACATCTTTCACCATACAACTTAGATTACAAAACAGCAATTGATTCATTTTTCAAATCCCATCATAAAAATTCCGAGTTTAATTAAAAAAAAACAAGAGTTGAATAAAGAAACCGAACCCATAAACCGACATAACATAAACACAACAACAAATCTACCTCAGAACACTCCGAACTTATCCACGAATAAATCGGCAAAGCAATTGATGTACACAACTGTGCACATGATTACAATTCCATATAAGTTAAATAATCTCATCCCATCTAATTTTGCTAAAACAATAAATCAAAAAATTACAAATCATGGCACACAGTTTTGCTTTTCCTCTCCCTATAAAAACCCACTCAAAACCTCCTCCACAAAACCACCAAACCTCGGCTAAGTAATTGATTAGCACAATTTAATTACAATCATGCCATTGGTGAGGAAGAGCCAGGGCCGGCAGAAGGTGGAGATGAGGAAGATGGAGAAGAAGAGCAGCCGCCAGGTGACCTTCTCGAAGCGGCGGGGCGGGCTCTTCAAGAAGGGCACGGAGCGCTGCCCTCTCTCCGGCGCCAAGGTCGCCGTCATCGTCTTCTCCCCGGGGAAGAAGGTGTTCTCCTTCGGCCACCCTTCGGTGGAGTTTGTCGTCGATCGGTATCTCGGCCGCATCGACTCCGGCCCGCCGCCCGATTCCTCCGGCATGGTCCGCATCCTCGAGTCCCACCGCGACACCTCCATCCAGGACCTCAACGACAAGATCACTCAGGTAGCAATTTAAGTTTTTAAGTGAATCAGACTAATAAACCAGAAGATAATATCCTAAAACCATTTGTTTTTATTGATTCATGTGCAAATTTGACACTCCGTGCAGGACCTCAACGACAAGATCACTCAGGTAGCCACGTTTGATAATCATTTACCCGTTTAAGTTTTTAGGTAAATCAATAGAAAATAATTATACTAAAATTATACTCCTACTCATACTCATACTCTTATTTTGGTTTTATTATTATCAAGAAATTATCATTAATGTTTATTGTTTTATGTATAATGTGGATTTTCTAAACATGCATGAATCAACTTTAACACCAATTCCACTCTCAATTTTTACTTTATCATAAAGAAATTAGTCATCATAAAATTTTATTCAACGTGACCAAGTTTGGATAAAAATGTTCACTTCCATTTTTATTGTGAAGAAATTGGCATGTGTAAAAATGAATTATATGTGATGTAGGCAAGTTCGAAGATAGAAATGGTGAAGAAGCGCGGCCAGGAGCTGGAGCGGCTGAGGAAGGAGAACCAGGCGGCGTGCTGGTGGGAGACTCCGGTCGAGGATCTCCGCGAGCCCCAGCTCGACGAGCTCACCGCCGCTCTCCTCGATCTCCGCGACCGCCTCCGCCTCAAGATAGCCGTCGCCTCCAAGAGAGAAGCTGACAAGGCCAAGAACAAACCCAACAACAACCCGGTCACCACCGGTAACAACAACAACAACAACAATAGCAATAACAACATCAACAACCTCGGACTCTTCGCTCGCCCCAACAACAACGTTTCTGCCCCCTCCGTGAATTTCGGAGCTTTCGGTCCGTACGGCGGCGGGGGCATCTTCGTGCCGATCGGCGGCGGCACGTACAGCCACGCGCAGCCACAGGCTGCGGATCATCACTACCGCGTGATGCCGATCCCGATGCTGATGCCGATCGTTAACAACAACGGTTTCAACGGCCATCATCACGACGGGTTCATGATGGTCCCACCCGCCGGGGTCAACAACGACCAGGTCTTCGACTTCGATAGCGGCCACGTGGTAGGGGGCTTCCAGAACCTTCTCTTCGGGAACGATAGCGCGCCGGAGTTTATGGAGCTCGGAGGAGGCCACAACACTGCCGGGCCTGAGTTCGGGTACCCGAACCAATATGGGTACGGGTTCTTCTGAACCCGTTATTAGTTGTCCGTCCCATTTTTAAGAGTCTCATGCAATAAACTGTCGCCTTAGGGTGTGTCATTCTAGTTAATATTTGTGAATCTTGATTGTACCCCATCTCTGATCTCTCAAGAGTTTCCTAATTTAATTTTCATGGATATCAATGAATTAATTATTATTGTCTTTTGTTTTTTTAATATAACTCTCTTGTAGTGCAAAGTTAAATTTAATGTTTCAGTATTTTGCGATCGATTTATTGAGATCGAAACTTTAATACTTCGATAAAAACAAAATATTACTTTTATAAAAATGAATACTAATAAATCTCGAAATAGTTGTTTGTCGTGAAACGGTCGTAATAATTTAAAAATCTTTTAAACAAGTCTATTTATTATTAACGGCCTGAACTCCAATGTAATAAAATACACAAGTGATATTACCCATTGCTTTAGCTATTTTGCTCCTTATAAACTTTTCTCCACCCTTTGAAGAGGGTTTGAACCAACCTCCCCACAACAAATGCTAATGTATTTGAATATTTGATAAAATAATATTATTCTCACAAAATTAATTTCTATTTTGACGGGTGTGTAAAAGACAACTGTAAAATTTATAACTTACATGTTGTAATAAATCACCCTAATAATGACCATGAATTCCATCTAAAGAAAGATGATATGTGTGATTTCCTCTAACAAACCAATTGGAATAGAATGTACTTAGTCTAAAACTCATTATAAACGTTGCCCAAATTGCATTAACCTAATAAAGCAATTATAATTATCATACCATAAAAACCCAAATCATGGGAATTCCCAATACCCACCGTTTTAGTAAAAAAAACTAAATACCACCAAAACATAACATCACATTCTCTATAAAACCCTTATCACTCTCACATCCAAAAACCACCACACCCAAAAAACAAAAATAAACATTTTGGTTTTGCTTTGTTGTTTTTTCACATTTTTTTGAAGGTTTAAGAGAATGGTGGCGGCGAGCAATAAGACCAAGGGACGGCAAAAGGTTCCGATGGTGAAGATGGCGAGGATGAGCAATCTTCAGGTGACGTTCTCGAAGAGGCGGTCGGGGCTTTTCAAGAAGGCCAGCGAGCTTTGCACCATGTGCGACGCCGACGTGGCCCTCATCGTGTTCTCTCCGGGCGACAAGGTGTTCTCGTTCGGCCACCCGAGCGTCGACTCCGTGGTCGACCGGTATGTCTCCGGGAGCCATCCTCCGCCGCCCAACGCCTCGAGGAGGGTGGTGCTCTCGGAGGATGACGAGAAGAACGCCACCCTCCGGGACCTCAACGCCCAACTCCCCGAGGTATCATAATTATTCTAAGTGAA
>JAYMTP010005901.1:0-12742 GCA_036897365.1 Geranium brycei | reverse complement strand
GAAACAATTAATGTTTTATTTTTGGTATTAGTTAAATTTACCTACATACATTTTCATCTATTACTGTATTTAATTCAACAATAAATAAATTTATTAATTATAGTCATTGATTATTATCATCCTATGGATGGTAATAATTCTTATATTCTTTTGTAAGAGTGATTTTTATTTGAGTTCATCTCATACTTCTTATTGTCTTTAAATTTCCAAGAGAATGTCACTTGTCTCTCTTTTTCTTTCTTTGCCCTTCTCTCTACCTCGCATCTTCTTCCTATTTGGTAGATAGTTGATATTAGGGAACACATCGAATGACTATACCTAGAATTAGTTGTTTGTCACATAACTACTAAAAACAATTCTCAGCGCCAACCCCCTAAAATTACAATTTTCTCACTTAACCCATTTTTGTCATCGTCCGTTAAAATCTATTAAAAATTTATGTTAAAAGACTAAAATGCCCTTATATGTGTTTTCAATGTTCAAACACTACCCTCTTGACTCATGATGGAGCTTCGGTCACCATCTCCACGCAAAAAAAAAACCTAAACTAAACCTCAAGGCAATCGCAGGGCAGAATTTCGTACTTGTGCACGCGATCGTCCTCTATGGTCACCGACACGGCGGCAATGGACACTTCATGATTGATTAATAAGATCCAATCATACAGAACCAGACAAATGAGAAGCTTAATCTAAGGCCTATATCTTTTCAATCCAACGGTTGATCTGGGTTCTTCGTTTTTAACACAAGAATAGTTTTCACCAGAATAATCTTCTTACTTTATAATCTCATATTTCATTATGTTTTACCTATTATGAAAATGCACGTCAAGTTCAAGACTTCAAGTATGCAAAAATATGAAAATACCATTGCACATATAAAAATAAAATAATATATACTAAAAATATATTTGTAATTGAATTAAAGAAGAAAAACCCAGCCTTTCTCGTTCGTTTTTCTCACATAAACGTTGTCTTCGTAGATTGTCATTTCGGATTGATTATCAGGCACATGGTTAGGGCAGCAACGACGAATGAAAGACGTCGACGACATGGTCTTTATCGTCAAGTGGATATCTTCAATATACAACTGCGAGACGATACTCAAGATATGTTAAGGATCGAGACGTCATTTTCTCCGAGTTACCAATGGCGTAGATAGAGCAAAAGTATTGTCACGAGGAAGGGGTGTGCACAAAAGATCTTCGACAAGGAACTAACCCTCGACCAAACCATAACGATCGAACCAGGCATTAAGCACCACTGACGCTATTTCTCGAACGTTGGTTCTCCGCCTGGATACAATTTCAAATATGTGCATATAAAATTGAGTGAATGCATCTTTTTTGTACTTCAACGATCGACAAGCAGGGTTGCCCTGACATGAAGACGATGCCGAAGAACGTGCTTGCTTCGAAAAGTAAAGAGGAGTTCTTATTTATTTTATTTTATTTAAATATGAGGATACTTTTCTCTTTTCATCTGCAATAGAACCCATGACCAAATTTTCCATTTCCACGGTATTGAATGTGAACCCGTTGCCGATGTAATTTATCTCTAGTCATCGTGGATGCATAAGGGATTTAAAATTCGTGCTTATAGTAGTTAAGAATGCTTTGAAGCTTTCACCTTCTATAGAGGAAAAAAATAAATTCATCAAATATTAACATCTTAGTTAATGTACGTCAACAAGTTGCTCGGTTGAAGTGCCAATGTATTAAACTATTCTAACCAAGACCACTAATATTACTTTGGTCATAGCAACAAATATTTTATCACATAAATAAATTTAAATTTTTGACAAAATCACGTGTGCTAGGTCGTCTTGGTTCTACAAATCAGAGAATAGGAGATAATTATTCATGAAATCAGATACATTGCAATGTGTCAATCGCTCAACGACCCTCTTGGACTCGGTCACACGACTCTCACGACATGACCAATATCACATAATCGAAATATAACCAAGAATTCAAATATGAACATGCATAACAATCAACTCATAATATGGTAAATCACACTCCTAATGTATTTGATCTAGCACACATGATTATGGGGAATTAGCCCATAATCATGGTGCTAGAATGTCAAAATATCAAGTTCAATACACAAATGGGAAGAGAGAGAAAGAAATCCAAAACCCTAAACCGCTTGGATTGAAGCGCATGAATTGGTAAATTCTTCTCAAAAAGTGTTTTCCCTTGATACATAATCGATTATTGCGCCCTAATTCGCCTCTAACATTCTTGAACCTTATCTCGAAGCCTCTAATCCCACCTTTGTAGTCTCTGGTCGTCACTTGTGTGTTACAGATGTTGAATAATGTGAAATAGGGCAAAAAATATTAAGTTCAAAAGTCTAGTTGTGACTTGTCACAACCTTGGCAAGAAGGTGTCACGACTTTGACACCTAGTCCCTGACAAGGGTTTGCTCTCGGGTTATTTCGATCAAGTATGGGTCGCTGTTACGATCTAAGGAGATTTTTGTCACGACCTTGACATTATTAGACGGTGACATGCTTAAACCTCATAATTTGACCGAACTTTCTTCTGCAAAGTTATAGATTTTCGAATTTTGTTTAATTTGGTATTTAATTTCGTCTGATTTGAATCTCTACTGACTAAGTTATACTTTCCGCAAGTTTTAGTAACAGTTAGGCTCAAACTGGTTTTTTGTGTCAAAAGAGGCTCTAATATGTATATAGTCTTCTTGGGTAAAAGAGTGGATAGAAGTTTAAGATTTAGATGCATAAACAAAACATAATAGACTAACCAAGTCTAAGCTTTTGTGAGGAAGGACAACCTAAGGCTATGGTAATCTAACAATATATACCACCTAGCCTTGAAATGCAATCAACACACAAACATACACAAGACAACGTTAACCAAACTAATGGCAACGTCAACCGAACTAATGACAACAGGGAGACTACATTCCCACATGTGAAACGCGCTTCGTTTCTCTCTCTCTGCAACTCGCTACCAGAGAGTTTCTCCACGCCTTCTCTCGTCCGTCGCCGGCGGAGCCACCACACCTGGCCTGGCTCCCCAGCGATCTTTCCTTACGTAGTTCGGCGCTCCTATGGTTCTTTCGCTGCTCCGGTTGGTTTGCTGAGATCCCGTTTCGGCCGGAGCTCTCCGACTCGTTTAGGGGCTTCCGGCCACGGCTCTCCTTCTCTGGTGGGCTGGCGTGGTCGCGGGGTTTCCTGGCATGATGGTCCTTCTCGGAGTCGGTGCTTAGATTTGAGTTTCTTTTTCAGATCTGAGACGGGTTTCAGATCTGACCGGGTGGTCGGTTGACGGAGGGGTTTCGGTTGCCGTTGGCAGTGTGGAGCGAGGTTGGTGGTCGGAGTTTGGACCCGCAGTCGGCGGCGGTAGGCGGAGCAGCTCGGAGTTTGGCTTTTGGTCTTCCACGGTGTTGGTTTTTGGGCGGTTGAGACTCGTCGGGGCAGGTAGGACTGCCGCTAACGTTCTCCCTAGTTCGTCGATGGTCTCGCCGGCAGCGACTCTTCCTGCTAGGGTGGACGTCTTCGTTGGGGTGTCGAGAGTGGCAAATCGGAGATGTTTTTGATCTGGGGTTTCGACTTCATATCTGTTTCCCTCTCTTGTTCTGGCTCGTTTTTCCGACGGTGCTCGGTCCACACGATTTGATGACTTTCGTCGAACTCTTTCGGAGATTCCCTCTGGTAATACCGAGAACGGTATCGAGCTGTGAGGATTCTATGAACCGGGATACGCCGAGAAACCCAATTTTGGGTGTTTATCGGATACTAGTATCGCAAGGGTTAAATACATTCAAAGGGCAAAACATTGTAGAGAAGCCCAAAATGAGGTGCATATTTGCACACTCAAAGTGAAAAGATTGACAACAAAATTAATAAAATTTAAAACAGCTCATTTACTTAATCGTTGATTTTTAAAATGAGAATTTGTGTTGTTACCCTTTTGTTGTTAAAGATTAAATCATTGCGGGCCAACAAATCAGCGATAGCGTGATGCAGCAAGTAGCCATCCACCTATTTGAAGATTTTCTATCTCGTGACGATGTGGGCCAAACGATCAATAGGCTCTTGATTGATTTTGGAAGAGCACAGATTGCATTTTGATCAGCGAGAAAATGAGCCCATATTTTCCAACTCCATTTGCGACTCCCACTTCTTTTTACAGAAAGGGCAATAACATATGAGAAAACCCCGGGCCGGTATCGCTTCATGCACTGAGAGTTAACTAAAACATTCGACTTTTGACGGGATATTGGGTTGCCATATTGTCATAGGCCAATCTTCTGAAATTGATTCTTCAACTGATGCTAAATCATACATTCTTGAAACTAAGAAACCCTTATCATCACGAAACCACCAGCAGTGTTAACAGATGGATGGAATAGTGTAAAAACAAATGTTTCAAATCAATGCTATTTCATTAGTCAATTGATAGCTGAGTTCAGTGGTAGTGGATCATCAACACATAATTATATTTTTTGATAAATCAACACATACAGTTTTATTCCTTTGTGAGGTCAAATAACCTAAGGAGGTTTTCTGTAAAACCAAACATGTATAGGCAATAAGTTCAAATTCAACAGCCACAGACGCGTTTAGCATACATAAACAAAGTATTGTGCTCTTACATAAGACAACATGTTATGATCAAAAGTAAGATGAACATACCGGGGAGGGGATGATAGCAGTCACAGCTGCAGAATCCACCGCACCGGCTGAACAAGATACAAATCATTTAGCAAAACACGCCATATTCCGAGAAACCGAACCACCCAATAACATGGATTGGGGTGAACAAGTGACCGAGTGAACAATAGCGAGCACCATTATCATAAACAACATAACCTCCACTGCACTTGTCCTATAATATTGCAATATTAAATATCTTTCATAGCTAAACATAATTATATCATAAGCTTAATATGATTATACAGACAGTCCTCATTGACTATCAGTTTCCCATACCAAAAACTTGTATATTCAAGCAGAAGGGTAAGATTACAAGACTTTGTGGTCTAACAACATTTTGAAACAAACAAAAAAATTCCTCAGAAATGCCAATCAACCTAAAATGAAAGCACACTGGCACAACACAAGTTTGCATGCGACCTCGAGCATAACAACAAGCGACTTAGTCCATGTATAAATGCTTGCTTACTCATATTAATATAATAACACTGTAAGATTGTTTTACTAATACATAATAAACCTCATCCCTGTATTCTGCTACTTCATATCATGTACATTTTTGGGTCGAAGAGACGGACTCTGGGAATGAATGTAAGCCACTGCAATTGATAATGATTGCAGTGCTGAAAGAGCCGATTGGAAATGAACGGAGTATAATCCATCATGGACGGTAGACATCCTCAAGGAGGGTGAACTGAGCTCTGAAGCCTGAAAATTTGGATAGAAACCATTCTCAGAAATTATTTGTTACAGTAAAACTGATATAGAAGATAATAGACACGTGACAAATGGGATCCCCATCTCTTATAACAACTGGATCCCATAGTTCATGAAAGCGATTAACTTAGTAGACTATATCTTTTAAAGGGTAATGAATCAAATTCAAAATAAATAAAAGCTGGAGTTAAAATACATTTTGTCAATGCAGCCTCTTTGGTCAGCACTAAGCATTCCATCTTTCATCCCGAGTCAAAACATATTATGGCTAAACCGAATTGAATGGGTACTGAACTTTTCAAAACTGATGTATGGTTATTTTAAGACTGGGATAATATGACTAGTTACTGGACATACGTGAAAAAAATATGTAGGTTCTAAAAGAACATATGTTCTTAACTATGGGATATTAGCAAATTCTGTGGCTTAAAGATGTTTATGGTTAGGGGAGTCAGAAGATACTAGCATCAGACAACTTGGGTTTTTGAATTGCAATAGAAAGATCAAATAACTAAAATATAGAAGAATATCAGCGCACCTTTACGGTAAAATCAAATGCCTTGCATCCCCCTTCAACATCTGCTTTGTGCAAAACTGCTTTTTTACTTGGTTGGGCATTAAGTATAGTGAGTGGACAGCCCATGTCCCAGCCACCACACTCACAACACCCACCAGATTTCCATCTTTCGATAAGACTAGACGGACCACCATTTCTGGTTTTCGGGCCACCATGAAGGCCTGCTGGGACTATAATGTCCATACTCGTAGAGCAACCATTAGTATTTCGAGCACAACATTCAGAGGTCACTGATTCTTCCATAAAGCCACTAGTTTGCTTGATCTCGGCATTCTTCAGGAACTTCATGCCCCATCCTCCAACTTCCCGCCGTCTGCTGTCAGGAAGATGGTCTTTTACAACAATGGCAGCCAACTCAAAATTTGGAGGGAGATGTTTATCTAAGAGATCAACCTCTCCTAGATCATCGCAGTTGCTGCTTGTATCTTGGTGTGGATCCCAAACACAATACTCCTGTATCGCACCGGATCCAGTAAACTTGGAAAGAGCTCTCTGTTTGGATGAGTTGCTGGTCTTGAACACATCAACCACCTTCTTTGACAAGCCTTTAATCTTCCTGAGGCTGTGGCTTGGAGTCTGAACGTCCCCCACGCGATTTTCATTTTTACCGTACAAAACGAATTCAGTCTCCATGATTCTTGAATTGTTGGGGCAGAGGGTGAAAGAAGTTGATACTTTCACCTTACCGACGAGGTGTGACTCAGCATCGTAAATCTCATGTGCTTTTCGAGTATCCTTTGTTGAATGGAGCAAGTACACGTAATTCAGGAATTTATCTTCTGCAGAGTCAACCTTTGACAAGTTGGCTACATAAATCTCCTTCTGGCCATCAACTGAGAAAACAAAACGGGGGCTGCGACCTCTCCATGTGCATTGGAGCGTTCCTTGATAAACATTTGCAGAAGCAGCAGACGACTGATCAGAGCACGTGGAGTTTGAGCTAGACACCGAAGCAAGTCTGTTATACAGAGACTCAGGTCCAAATTTACGGTTTTCTGGACTTGGTTCCTCCTTCATTAGCTTTTGCGATGAACGGCTACCCAACTGACCAGGGGAGTTCATGAAACTATAGCATGTGACTTTATCATCCTCAGAAATTGTTCTTCTGAAGTTGACGTTGCCATCTGGGGTGCCAAACTGGTGATAAAGAGGACTTTTTAATAAATTCACCGTACTCTCACTTCCCGTAACAATAGTCTGTGTTGCAGGGACCATGACTAAGCTTTCAATCTTATCTACCAATGGACACTCAAAAACAAATTGAGCAGTATCAAATGTTTCTTCCCCTTTAATTTCAGCTGGATTTGAATAACCAGCCAAAATTCCTGTCATTCCAGAGCTAAAGTTTACAGAGATCTTACTTGAGGCGGCCTTTGATGCACTTATACGAATCAACTCCAAGCAACGCCGTAGATACTTCCCATCCAGACTCACCACATGACTCGGAATCCTCAGAGGGTCAGGATCCTTGATACAATTTTGTCTGGTTTGCAAGTGCTTGAAACTTAAACTCAGCGTACACTCTGGATTCAGCTTCGTAACTGATCTTTCCGAATTTGGTTCCAACCCGTGCAATGAATCTTCTCTATTGTTTTGAGAGCCTGCATGTGGGCTTTCCATTTTTGCGTCCAATGAAGTAAATTGCATTAACAGCAAATAATTTCATTTTCCATCTTCAACCTCCAACTATGTAGTGTGAATTTTGTTGATGATCAGATTTCTTTCTGTTCAAACAAGTCACATGCCACAAAGGCATCTGAAAAAAAAAGTAATATGAATGGTTAATATGAGGCCATCAACAAAAAGCACATTTACATTCATATCACAATAAGATTCTGAATGAAGTAGCTGGCACCCAGAACAAAAAATATATGGAAGTTGTTGTCACAGGTTATGAATTTTCCATTATAGTACGGAAACACAATAGGGCCACTAGACCAAGTTGACATATTTATCTTCCCTACCTGGATCGGGATTAAGAGGCAATGTATATTATCTTACGCCTCCTTCAAATTACTAAAGCAAAAGAATGAATTCTGTATTATCCAAATAGAAACAACCAAATTGATCCATCATAGAAATCAAAATATTAACCATGAGCCATAGCAAACCGGGGTGATTAAAGAGCAAACAAATAAACAACTTGGGAATACAGAATTCTACTATTCCATGAAATTAATAGGTTTCAGCAACTGAATGAAACTTGTGGGAACAAACTAAACTCAACAAGTCCATCCCAATGATACATACCATTCTTCCAAATCCCAACCTTATTATACTTATTTATAGGAGAGCTCTTGGCCTCTAAGAAAATGATAAACAAGACCAGACCAGGCAGATTCAAGGCCTCACCTTTACCATTCTGAAAAAGACCAAAATCTAAAAGCATGTACTAAAACAATAGTAAAATGAAAAGAAAAGGCAAAACAATTTGTATCCTAATGAAATTTAAACCTCAGAATACCCAAATAACAACAGTAAGCAAATACATAACTTTCCACACTTGTAATTAACATACAAAAAGATGAAAAGGGGAAAAACCCCAACTTTTACTCACCTGAAGTAGTGGATGGATCGAAGAATGAACACCAACCCTAAATCAGAAAAGGCTGATTTTCCAACAAAACAAACAAACCAAGTCGAGAAAGTAAAGAGAGCAGAGCACCGCACCGCACCTGCTATGAAAAAGGTAGTTTGTAACTGTTTCAGAGACTATTAATTAGAGAGAAGAAATGAAGTGAAACAAGGAAGTGGGTCTGGTAGTGGAAGACGAAATGTAATGGCAAGACACGTTTTCTCTTGAAAATTTTGCTCCTTATTCTCGCTGAGGCCCCTCAAATTCGGAACCATTGGGACCCATCTCGCATACTTTTGTGCATTTCATGGTCCAAAGCCCAGAAAATGAAATGTGATGCAATTTCAGCTGATAGATCCTAGAGAGAGAGAAACAGACCAAACCAAGTCAACTTAGAGACTAGAGAGAGAGAGAGGCACTGTGACTCTATGGTGTTAGCGTGAGCTGGCGTGCAAGATAGCATCAAAACTTCACTTATAGGACAATTTGCCAAATACTCTGACAAGGATCTTGTTGCTTTCAGTTTTGATAAATAAATTTGTTAGATTGATTGATTCTCAATCCAAAGCAACCCAAACCCATTTCATTAAAATACAAAATTTTAAATTTTGATTAGAACCCACTAATTTTCGTGGCCATGTGAAGCCAAGCAAAGAGAAGTTAGGGAAGGGGATTTTAGTAATGGCACACATTCTTGCGGGTAATGGGCATGCTTTACTATTTTTATCGTTTCTTTCATATATATTTATTGCTTCTTGACTTCAATTAATGCACTCATTTTCTTCTTTCCCACGCATTAATTAGTTGGACGGCGTAAAATTAACGCATTATCCAATCGTTTGCAAGTTTTTTAATACGAGTTTCGTCTGCTAAATTGGATGTATTTAGCTACCCTTCACTCAAATCCACATTGCAAGAAATAATGGATAATTAATGTTTGTTTTTTTTCAAATTAAAGATTGCGAGTATTGCTTATCAATAAAGACTTGATTTCAATTTCTTGAAGTGTCTTGTAGTGAGGTCTTGAAATTCCCAGAAACTCATTAATCAAGGAAGAGTATGGTTCATATCTTTCAGAATAAGTTGGTGTATTTATTCACTAATCACGCGTAAAAGCCTATGGAATTTTAACCCAAATGAACCGTTCATTTATAGTAGAAATTGAAAACTTTCATCAGTGTAATTTTGTAAAGTACAAATGTTACATCTTTCCATGAAAGAGTTCAAAACCAGTATCGATCCTACGTTATTTTCTGCTGTTCTGGTGCTTAACTTTGAAGCAAGATTTTACCATTTTTTGAACTTTTAAAATTGTGTACAATAAATCAACTGAACTTTAAAAATAATATCTATGCTGCACTATTTGTTCTTTACTTAAATTTTGTCTCATTAAATTTTTTAAAAATGATTTTATCATGACAATTTTGTGCATATTCAACATCACCTTAATTACTTTTTTGCTCAATGCATGAGTGATTTCATATACTTGTTCTTCTTTGTTATTTCTTTACGTTGATTTGTTCCTTTTACGATAATAGTTAATATATAAACGATATGATATAATATTTACTGATTAGTTAACCAATACTAAAAAAAAGAAGATATATTTATGCAAACAAACTATTGTATACAATATAGTTATGTCATGCTTGTCTTAAGTATTGACTTAGACGATGGATAAAGTGATAATTTTGGGGTTAAGTTGCGTGAGATGAATGATAAGCGAGTGATGAGTCATGATGTTTGTGAATATCATAAAATAAAGGTGTATTTAGGTATTCCACTAATGGTAACCAAGTCTTGTGGGCTTTGGAGAAAATAAAAGTAGGTAGTGGTCTTTGTTAAGGCACTTTCCACCCCTAGGACTAGAACTAGGACCATCTCCATGTGCCTCCCTCCACAAGCACACCACTTAACGGTTGATTTAATTATAATTAACCATATGTTACTATGTGGGTTTGGTTCGGGTTCATTGTAATAAGTAATGATTTGACCTGATTAAGGCTTCTAGAAGTCAGCTCCGTGATTTTGAACTCTTTTTCTCTACCATCTGTATTTCATAGTGGAAGAGATGTTTTTAATTAATATTTTCTTGAGATTAAGGGTTTGCAAGAGATGCACTTGACTATAAATGGGTGACCATACATAAATATAGAAATAAATTATATTCATTGGATTAATTTATTAATGATCCAGATTATTCTATGATTTCATGAATTAAAAATAAATCAAATCAATTAAAAGTGTATGGTGATCATTTCGTTTGATTCTGATGATTAATGATATATGTTAAAATAGAAAACTGAATTATAAATATCCATAATTATAGAAATTTGAATTTGTAATAAATATCAATAATTATAGGAATTTGAATTTGCGTCATTTAACTAAATTTGGTTCCATTTAATGAATCAATAGACTCGTGAAAATGAAACCATAGAATCAAGAATACATGTGAAATGAAACAATGGAATTATGGGCAAATGAAAGCGTAAAATATTAACTATCTCAATGCATACATACTGGCATAATGAAACCATGGAATACTTAGGACATGACGTATGAGGATTTGGGAAACTGGAAACATGACATTAAGTACATATAGGAACATGGAATATGACATGTCAGAGACTAACAAATAATAAAAGCAAACCACGGAACAGTTGATCAAGTTATGTATGAAATGAAAGCATGAGATTATGTGCAAAATGGAAGTATGACATTTTCCATTGTTCCATCGGCGAACTACAATACTGGAACCACATCAGCCCAGACCAAATCGGGATATAAAATATGAAAATCACATGCAACACGTAACTCATACAATAGCTACATAGAGCACATAAAATGCATATGAAAATTCGCAAAATCGAATGATGAACCAAAAAAATTGCAAATTCACATGAAAATACCTAAAATTTCACAAAAAATCACAAAATCATGAAAAAATTATTTCACCCAACTGCTAAACCAACAAAAATCGTAAATGAAATGCAAACCTGGCTTCTTAGACCTAGGAAAGTTCATGATCTTCTGAGATTTTCTCTTGGGCGTCATTGCAGATGATTCGAAGGCAAAAAACGAAGCAAGTAAACGGTTGCGTGAGGTGTGGACTGTTTGTGGACTGCAGGAAGACGTATATGATCACTAGGGTTTGACGATTGGAGAAAGAGAAAGAAAATCTATGAGATTTAATTAAGGAGAAGAAGAAAGACGTATATTTAATCTATGATATTTAATGAAGGAGAAAGAGAAGAAAAATCTCTCCATAAATTAATGAAAAGAATCCAAATTCAAACTGTGATATTTAATTAAATGATGAAATGACCCTCTGTTTCAGCCAAAACATAAACACTTGAACAAACAATATTAAATAATTACATAGCGTGTCACTCCAAATTGCAATTAATCTGGATCGTAGATTTGGTTGATCGAATGGTATAGCTATATTCGTAGATTTGTATATGAATATAGCATTTCTACGCGAATTGATTCATGAAGAAAATGCCTATTAATTTCAAAGGACTAATGTATTTTATACTCTAGAGCAGTGCTCTTCTTTCCTACTTATGACTTCAAATCTACGCACGCCAATGAATAAAAGTTGGGTAAGTACTAAGTTGCATATTCTTATCTCATAAATTGTCTATTTTCATCCCGCTTCATTTTAATATTTATGATTATAATTACTCTTACACATTATTTGTGAGGTATCAATCTATAATTTTAATGAATATATACAGAAAATCGGACACTCTCTTCACATAACCTTTTTTATGCATGAAAATTTCCCTTAGCCCGGTCTTTTTGGCCACGCAGCCTCATCATATATATGGTGCATAGGTCTCTACTAGAATGTACAATATGTTTTCACTGAATCCATGTCACTAGAAACTAGCTTTGAATTTGTTTTTATTATATAATAACTTGTTTTAGAGTTCGAAAATAAGAGTAAAATAAACATTTTGTGTAAAACTTGATAGAGTTTAGGTATAGGTATCGCCACAATTTCATCGTTTCATAGATTAATTCACCACATTTCATTGTTTCAGTACTCATATTCCATAGTTTCATAAGTAAATTAATAGTCTCATGATTTCATTAAAAGAACTTCATGATTTCATTATTTGAATTTTATATTTTCATGATTTCATTAATCAATTTTCATAATTTCATGGTATATA
>JAYMTP010005900.1:0-12742 GCA_036897365.1 Geranium brycei | reverse complement strand
CGGGCTCGTATCTCTGCATCTGTCCTCGGGATCTCCGACTCCGCGGCCCAGGAGACCCTACCCCGACCCTGGCCGTACGGCTTTTATTAATTGCATGCTTTATTATAAAATGAATTATTGATTAAAATTGCTTGAATATGGCGAGATTTAATTCTTTTTTTTGGGATTTTGCGAGATAATTTCTTATGAAGAATTTTTTTGTTTAATATTGCAATGTTTACATGATTTTTATTTATATGTTGTTCAACGTCTTGCATGCTTAATAAGAAATTTTAAATTTTATATCTTTGTGACATGTTATAAGCTTTGTAGTAGAGGACCTGGAACTGTTTTATGAAATAAATTGAGTCTAGAACTAATTAGACACTCCTTCGAGGAGAAATATAATAAGGAATAAATGTGTTGAGTAATCAGTAGGCCATCTTTGCTACGTATGAGCCAAATTTATTGCCTACCCGTACAAATTTTACCTTATTCGCATATCCGAGCCAAACAGCCTGTTTTTATGAACCCTTTATATTTTAGCCTATGAGCCCTTTTATGAATAAATTCGTCCGTTCTACCCTTGCATCATGACTTATTCGTGCAAGAATGTTGAAAAGACCGTGTGCTGAAGAATTGACACATTTTGGTTGGGTTCGTAATTTTTCGAGAATAATTTTTGTGTAATTATGTGGATGCTAATATCTAATTTCAGGTGCTCGGGGTTGCTTTTGAAAAAAAATATATAGAGAAAAAAAGAAATAAATGTACAGAAGCTGGAAATAAGGGCGAGATACCGCAGCGTGACTTGAACCCTAGTCCTTTGGACCTAAGTTCAAGTGCTTGACCAATTAGTCAAGTATGTGATTTTTGAAAACTTGTTGTGGTGAATTTGGAGTTCTAGTGGAATACTTAACTTGAGTATTTGGGAAATATAAGGAGAAGCAATCGGTCTTGATGCAACTTTCATGAGATTCTTTTGATTATCCTTCCACACCTTTAGTCCGAGCCAACGTTACAAGTCACTAAAGCCCTATAAATAGATCTATTCAGTTCATTAGGTTCCTTATGATTAGTGGAGAAAGTGTCTCGAAGTTAGCATATGAACTCTAACCATCTTATAAAGCGGGGGTAAGGGTCAAAAGCAAACATTGCTTTTAGCCGGGATCAAAGGTATTTTATTTAGCATTTCTTATTTCACATACCTTATTTTTAGCTTCACATATTTATAACCATGTCTTCATTTTCTGCATTTAATAAGCCTGAGGAAATTTTACTATCTTGCATGCCTAAATTCCCGAATAACTGTTTTGAGCATCTTGAGTCTCTGTTTTTATCTTTTTGCTTGTATAGCGGATTTGTGGGTAGTCCAATATGAAAACCCTCAGGAGATGTCGAACTCTTCCTATTAGGGCGATCTAGGGGTTGAAAACCGGCTCTTGTTTCTTTCTGTTTCTCTATGGGTTTTCTTGGGGAGAGAAAAGTTCAAGTGTGGGGTTTGATAAGTGCAATTTTAAACCACTTTTTTAGTACTTATATCCCACATTTTAATTTTGTTTCGCCCCTATTTAAGTATGAAAGACCCTTATTTTACCTCTCTATGCCTTCACGGTATTCTAGTGTATTTTACAAATTCTAGGCAAAAAAGTGGGAAAATTTAGTAGAAATCTATAGAATAAATTGTCTTTTGGGTTCGATAAACTCGGAGTCGTAAATTACAACCATGTATTACTTGTGACGGGTACACTATCGGGAGTCCGAGATTTGACCCGAATCATTTTGCATGTCGGGTTTCGGCGCATCAACAAGTTCACAAATCACTGACTAATCTCGTCGTCAACCTAACTTGAAATTGAATCGAACACTCTAAATCACACTAAGTCTCTTCAAGTAAAATGATTGGGGAGTTGTGAAAATCCGAGAAACCTCTTTAGGATTAGGCTAATTGTAGGGTGATCGATTGATTATTAGGGAGATATTTATGTTGGGAAACACAAGATCTCATACATAGTGTCGGAAGCAAACTACGAAATTAATTAACCGCGTTCCTAGCAAGGATCTACTGCATGTTTAAGCTTAATCGATGAAAGGGATAGAATATAATTTACCTTTTGTAGATCCCCAAAACCTTTGAGAGTGCACATGTTCTTCGTAAATCCGGACTTGAACCCAAATCCTTTATGAGTGGCCTACATATCTTATCTCTACAAGGATCAAAGTCTGTGTAGTTCGCTTGTAGCGTCTCCATCGGGATGCGCTCTCTACTGGTATCCACACGAACAAGTCTTGATCGAACCTTAACGAAGATCAATCTGCTAGAATTGATCTTCTCAAATCAGATCTAATTAACACTTTAATTAAATCTGGAGTTTTAGTAGAGTTGCTAATGTTGCAAATATCGCATTAGGATTTCTTGTAAACTGATGCAATATATATATATATATAGGACTATGGGGACTAGAGATTTTATAGGACTGTGGGGACTAGAGATTTTATTCCTAATAAAATCCTACTTAATTGTGAATTTCCAATTCAGAATTTTCCCATAATTTCGTGCACAATATTTCTCTCTTTCCTATTCCGAATCGGATCTGAAATTAGAAACGAGGAAGGAATCTGCGACGTCGTCACGGATCCCACCACGGGGCCGTGACCGATCAGCCGCTCCGTGACCAACTTGCTTGGTCACGGATCCGCCACGTTCTCGTGGCCATTTGGCCATCCCGTGGCCAATTGTCTTGGTCACGAACTGTGGCCCTTTTGGCTGTCCCGTGGCCACTTGGGGCACTCTGTGGCCCCTTGTGGTCACGTGTCCTATTCTCCACTTGTTCTCCTAATGAGTTCGTAACCCATATTGCTTCGGGCTTGCTCTTAGTGTGCGACTCTATAGGCTCATGAGTCATTGGCGAATGGTCCAAATCCCCATTTGGTTCATTCATCATAAGTTGCCTCTAGTAAGACATTATGATTACCCAATGGTCATGATGATTGGTGATTCGAACTAACCTTTTGTTGTAACTATAATAATCCCCTTGTCACTAGATATCTTGTTTGAACATAAGGCATAGAGACATCACCCTTATATATTTAAACTTGTTTTTTGATCTCAAGATGACTGAGTATGATAACTTTTTATCGTCAGTGTGGCCACACATTCCCTCTCAGTCATACTCATCAAGTGGCCTTTAAAACCGATATCGTTCCCACTAGTTCGTGAGGGACAAATCCATTGACTGTTATTCGTATCCCTCATATAGCTCGTTCTTAAGCCAATCATACCTATTATAACTACCTGTTACGAACAACGTTTAGAATACGTCAAATTTAGGAAGTGACTATATAGGACCCACGAAGACTCCAAAGTCCATAAGGATTCAATAATATTACGATAACTGAGAATGCTCATGACTTTATCCATGACACATTGCTCAGGTCGGGTCGTCCAATATCATTTCTCTACTCTTTACCTATGATCAGCAAAGCGTGATCATCAGTCATCCTCATACTGGCCGCTTTAATAAGCTTTTGACCAGGGACATGTTAAGTATAACTACTTAGCAAAGTGCATTGTGTAGTGTGCTATGTATAAGGTATCTACTATCAAAGACTCCCCTCTGATGACCTTAGACGTAATTAATACTTAACTTATTATCATAACACAATGATAATAAATGTGCCGCTTTATTGCTAGTAGACGATGTAACATTTACACAGAAATGTGATTGACCTTGAACATATTTCCTTCAGTTTAAACATGTGAGATTAAGCGGTGGGACTCGAAACTTATCCTAATATGACAACGGTGATTTTGATTGCTCAAGCTCCCAAAGACCATAAAAGGCTTGAACAATTGAAGTAGAAATCAGGTCGTCACGCCCGAAATATAGTCTGATTCCTCAAATTCAAAAGCAATACGACATTCCCATCCTCTGAGTTGGAACCCCCCTTAGACGGTAAACTTAATTCATGAAACTATTTCACCAATGTAGATACCGACCCCTCCTCCTTGATATCATCCTTAATTGTAATGCCTAATCATATCTAAGCATATATTAATCAAGAGATAATCATGATGAGAGTCTTAATTCCCCATTCGACCCAAATTCAATTCAATCAATTACCCAAAATCATAACCCAATCCTTCATGAGTTCCTTCAATCAATCCCCAATCTCTAATTTAGCTACTCATGCTTTCAATTAAAACACGCATTCAACTAACAAAATCATCAAGTTCATCATCAAAACTTCAAATCTCATGTAAATCTCTAAATGACACTTGGATCGCAACAACCCTAAATTGACAATCCCACCAATTTCTAGCAATCAATTCTAGATTAGCATTCACACTAATCTTCTAATGCTCAATCATTAAGTAAAACGCAAAGCAACCAATTGTTTGCCTCAAATCTTTTATTGCTGATAAAAAAAAACCAATTGTTTGCCTCAAATCAATCATCAACAATCTTACATGAGCAATAGTGAATCAAAAGGTTAAGAACTTGAAATCTCATATTGAAATAGGATTACATTCACTTACAGAACTACAAGAAGGCTATTACAAACAAAGTTGAGTGATCAAAACTTCTTTTTCTTCATTCCCAAGCCTCTAGATCTTCCTCTCTCTAGAACTTGGAGCTTACCTCTTGCCCTTGAAAACATGAAAAATCTAAGAAGATTCAATGGAGAAGTACTAAAATATGATGTCATCACCTTCTTAAATACTTCCAAACAATTTGATGGGTAAATGAGACTTTTCTCGAAATTCTGTATAAACTGGAGCTTCTACACTTGAGTAACGACATGGTGTCGTGATTCCTAAGTGTCGTTACTTCTTCTCCTAGATTCTCGGAGACAACTGTGTAGATGTAACGCCAGGGTGTCGTGGAGGTGTCATGAATCCAAGTCGGTCTAATTTTCTTTTCTACACCAGCCAACGACATGTGATTGTCACGATAGGGTGTCATGACTTGCATTATTGTCCAACGACTTCTTCACTCCTCAGGTTCTGCGTCTCACGAGTCATGATAGTGAGTTAAATTAATCAACACTTAACACCATCTGCTTTGGTCGTCTGCCAATTTGAAAAAATAATGATTAACAAATTATTTAAATATTAAATTCTAAAAATGTAATCAACAATTAATTAAATCATTTCATTCCAGCATTTAGTTTTGAGTTTGAGTTTTGGAGTCAAATATTGCTTGCATGAAAAAAAATTAAGCCGTCTACTTTTTATTAAAAACACAATAATTAAAATTTTCATTGTTAGGAGATTTTATTTCGATTTACTCTCTACCATCTTCTGGTGGTCATAAGCAAAAATTAATCTATCAAATAAACTTTTTTCACAATTAGGTATCTAAATTAATTAATTAATATCATTATATCATAACATATTATAAATAAGTTGTCTGTAGGGTTATTCACAGTTCGGTTTTGAGTCTGTTTGGCTCGATTTTGAACCGAATTGATCAATTTGGTTTTCAAAAAAATAAAATCGAACTGATAGGATTCGATTAAGTTTTGAACATGTAGGTTTTCGATTTGGTTTGTTATGAACCGGATTTTCAAAAAATTCTCACATTTTATATCATTCTGACTTGTAATTTGACTCATCGATTTTCTGTCAGATTTGTTTTGAATCGATTTTTATAAAATTATCACATTTAGACCGATTTTGACTTATTTGTCTTGTTTTTACTGGCTCCACTGTGTGTGTCCCTCCGCTTGACTTGATGCCAATTCTCCCAAATAGCCGGGGGCCGCGTCAGCCGGAAACGGGCCCCACAGTCGAGTATAAGCAAGATTACGCATAGAAATGGTGACGTGGACGAATATTTCCGGATTTCATTTCTGTTCAAATTCCAATGCTTGTAGAAAACCAGCCAAAGAAGGTAAGATAGATAGATAGATAGGAAACAATAGTATACATAGGATTTACTAAGAAAAGATAAGAAATCAAAAATCAACCCTTCACATTCACAGTCACCACTTTGAGTCCGGCCTCACCTTCAAGCCGCAGACTGAAGAAGAAGATTACTAGCATAGCAGTTTGTTTGTTTGTTTACTGATTTGATTTTGAAGTTTGTGGATAGTTGATGTGGATCTGGGATTGGTTCTGGGGTTTGATTTCGAAAATGTTCGCCGATCGATCAACGGAAGGGCTGCAGGAGGGGAAGAAGAAGAAAGTGGTGGTCGTTGGTGGCGGAGTCGGTGGCTCCTTCGTCGCCTACAACCTCCAATTTTGCGCCGATGTCACTCTCATCGATATGTGAGACCTCTTTCTTCATTTCTTACTGCTTTTTTGGATCTCCAACTCATCCACACCACCTGTTTGGCACATAATGTCCTGTGATGCATCTTGTAATTCAACAAATATATTTAAGTTTTTTTTGCGGGAATCATGTACATTCTGAATCTTTTGATGACATCTCTGAGCAAAATTGTGACTGTATTGCTGATGAATTTGATGATTGATGGTGATATTAGGAACTGGATGACTGTTGTGTTAGCGAGATGCATTGCTCTAAGATGTAGATGAAGATTGTGAATTGAGAAGATTGCCATTACTTTGATGTTATGATCTTTAGCATTGCATTCGTAGTCTTTCCGAGCATGGATTTCTGCATTATATCATTAGTCTCCAAGCTTGAGTAAGTCTGATAATTAGACTAGCTTTTGCCTTTACTTTTGTTTTGGAAAGAACAAAAAAAAACGAGGTCGCATTTTGTCACTTGCTGTGGATGTGTAACTTTAACTTTGTTGTTTCAAGTTTAGACCAGTTAGTTTGTCCCTTTTGTGCCATGTTCTTTTTGTTACGTGTGCTTCTCACTCTAAAATCACTGGCAGCCGCACTGTAGCTTTTCATTCCTTTTTTCCATTTTCATCATGATGATTTTGATTGCTGAAACAAAATGACCACCAGGAAGGAGTATTTTGAGATTCCGTGGCCAACTGTGAGGGCATTTGTGGACCTATCATTTGCGGAGGGAGCACTGATTAATCACACTGAATTCCTCTCCAAAGCACGAACTATTGCATCCAGTGCGATAAATGTAACAGAAACTGAAGTGACGCTAGCTAATGGTGAATCACTAGAGTATGAATATCTTGTTATTGCCACAGGACATGTAGGCTATGGTGCCAAAACTAGAGCTGAGAAGCTCGCTTATTACCAGACAGGTAACACAGAGAAGCATGCTAAATTCAAATTTCCAATCTTTATCTTATGGATGTCATGAATTTTGAAATCATGAGTTATGTGTAATAATATGCATCTGTTCTGACTTTATTTTGCAGAATTTGATAAAGTAAAATCTGCTAATTCAATTTTAATTGTTGGAGGGGGGGCTACTGGTGTGGAACTTGCTGGTGAAATTGTTGGTGCATACCCAGAAAAGAAGTTGACTCTGGTGAATAGGGGGTCAAGATTGCTAGAGTTTATAGGAGACAAGGCTTCCCAGAAGGCATTTAATTGGCTCGCATCTAAGAAAGTTGAAGTGGTCTTAAATCAATCTGTCGATTTGAGTGATGGATCAGATGGTCTATATCAAACTTCTGGTGGGGAAACTATAAAGGCCGATTGCTACTTTCTGTGTACAGGATTACCTATGGGTTCGGCTTGGCTTAGGGATACTACTTTGAAAGATAGCTTGGACATTAAAGGAAGACTGATGGTTGATGACAAGATGAGAGTCCGTGGTTACGCAAATGTTTTTGCAGTTGGAGATATCACTGATGTTCCAGTACGTTGATCATGTCTATTTCAATTTATTTTTATTGGCTATGATGTTAATGCTTTTTCTTATTGGAAAGTTTTTATTTGGTCTGTCATAGGTGAAACTGGTTAAGTGATTATATTCAATGCGAGGATGATTTTGGGAACTGAAAGTAAACTTACCTTGCATTAAATCATCTAACCAGCATTAAATGTGATTCTATTAAATGCAAGGGCAAGTTTGGGAACTGGAAGTAAACTTCTTTGCATTAAATCATCTAACCAGCATGTTATATCCTTGGACTGTGTAAAGTTATATAGCTGTCCTTAATGCTAGTGAAGTTAATCCAATTAGCTGCTAGTAGCCTACAAAGTTACATTGTCTTACATAGATATGAAATCACATTATTTAGGGATTGCGGTCATTATCTGAAGTGTAATAAACCAGTATTCCTTAAGCTTGCTGGACTGTGGAACCGCATCCCTTCACCGGTCAGGTGAAGATATAATGAAATTATAGTTCTCATTATGCTAGAGCTACACAGATGTAGTCTGGTGTAACATACATACTTAACAATGTGCTCTTTAGACCCTATTAACATTGCTGGGGTCTACAATTAGAAAATCTCATATGAATGAGTTGAACTGATTAGTAAGTATACTAAGTTTTGTTTTGTGAACTCTGACCTTAAATAATCTGTACAAGCAAACTTGCCTAGCCTTTTAGGTAGTTGCAATGCGGAAATGGTTAGGTAGAAAAGCCATCTTGTCTCTCTGTCTTTCATTGTGTCAATGCCTATGTATAGTTATTGTGATTCTATGTTTCTAATACTCTTCCAATACTTGTGACTTTCCCGTATATCAGGGGATCTCTTTTAGTAACCATTTTAGTTTAAAACTATTATCATTTTGTTTTGTTCGCCAGGAAATGAAACTGGGGTATCTGGCCCAAAAACATGCTTCTGTGACTGCCAAGAACATAAAGTTGTTGCTGAAAAGTGGAAATGAGGATAAGATGTCTACATACAGTCCTAGTTCACCAATGGCACTTGTTTCACTTGGGAGGAAGGAAGCAGTGGCTCAGTTTCCATTTCTGACACTGGTTGGACGCATTCCTGGCATGGTGAAATCTGGGGACTTGTTCCTGGGAAAGACAAGGAAAGAACTTGGGCTGAAGCCCCGTCATGAACCAACTAAAGAACAAAAGTGAGCTGAACTTATTTATTTATTTTCTTGGACATGTCTCTCATTATTCTAAAAACTATAAGCAATCATTTTAGGTGCACCTTAGAAGATTATGAAATACAACTAAAACTGATCATTTTAAGTGCACCTTAGACGATTATGAAATACTACTAAAACTGATCATTTTAAGTGCTGTGGATCTATGGTGTAAAATGAAGAGATCAAACAGGATATTAGAACCTATAAGGATGATTTGTGTGGGCTGGTTAAAGTGGAGGTTGGCTTTGTTGATTCACTGTGATAAAAGAATCACTCTAAAGTTGAAGGTAAAGTTTTACAAGTTAGCATACTACCAGCTTGATTATATACAAGAAAATATGTGATAATGCATCACATGACGGAGGAGATAGATATATGTTGGATAGAGTAGATGATGATTATACAAGAGAAATATCCCACAGGGTTTTGTTTATGGGTTTATCCAGCCAACTCATATTTGTTTGAGAAATGACTATGTTGCTGCATCTCTCTTTTCTTTTCATCCTAAATACAGAAGTTGCACATTGTTTTGCATGCAGTCGATTGAGTACTGCTACTCAAGTTTATGATAGGAAAAGTTGTCATTTCCCGTTCTCTCTTCTTGCACTCTGTAAAATGTATCCATGAACAGAACATCATGGTCACTGTTAATGTTTGCACAATTACTCGTGCTGAAGGATGGGATCAAATTGGTCACGCAAGTTCAACTATTTCTCACGGGCAAACAATTTCTGGTAGTATGGTAGATGTCTCTAGGGTTCATGATTGAGTTAGTGAGGAAGACCATAAGTTTATTTTCCTGTTTTCTCTTCTTTTATTGGATTCTGTAACACATACATACACTACAAAACTTGAACATCCTTCTGAGATGAGTGTATCTTTCTGTTGCACTCGCAAACCATGTAGTTTCTTATATTAGCTTGTGGTCTAACTCAGTATCATTTTTTTTGCATATTTCTCTGACGAGAAAAGGAAGCAAGGAGAACAGACAGCGTTGACTACAAGCTAGGCCGAAGAGAATTTAGAATTCTCCGGGACATAATGGATTATAGGACGATGAAGACGGCTGAAGAATTAGTAGGATGTTTGTGGAATGCGTGGCTGTTGAACATCACCATTTTTCAAATAGTGTCCAAGAGACTTGTGCGTTCTAATAGGACTTATATGTCACATGAGATGTATCTTTCTGGTACTAGCAAAATAAAAAACAAAATTCGGATTTTATATTTTTCTCAGTAACAGAAAAGTTTGAGATATTTTTATCATTTGAGCTTTCCATTATGTTATCTTTCGAGAAGGACATTTAACAGTAAAATATATATTTGTATAAATTGTATTTTTCATGACAATCAGAAAAATACATTTCTTAAAATATTAGTATATTGTGTCAAAGAATACCTCTTAGTATAATATCAACAATTACAACATCTTTGTTATTTTGCTTATTATAGAATTAGGAGAAAATGACACTGCATTATACTTATGTGTGTCTTGTTTTCGCATGCCTAACAATATTTCTGCGATAATAACTGCGCTAATATTTGTTAATATTTTAACTGAATAACTGCCCTATATCATTTATATATGTAGGTAAAAATAACTGCCCTAAATCATTTATATATGTAGGTAAAAATATCCAATTTGTGAAAGTGAGCGACTCATGTGAATAATTTTATATAGTTAATACTAAAAATAAACATGAACTAGTATCAACAAATAATGCAAAAGGACAGAGATACAAACGGTCCTTAAGAGAATACACTAACACTTCAACTTCACTCTCTCAATAGAAAGGTAGTGTGTTTCAACCTTATTGAAAGGGATGATGATTTTTTATAGAAACCATTTTGACATTAACAAAGATTTAGAGCTACAACATTGCATAAGTTAGGGAGGACAAATCCTTACCCAACACCTAATCAATCACTGAGAAGGTTGCTCTAGCTAACAATCCAAAACAAAACAAACCTTGACATAAATTAAACCCTTCAATAACGATCAATAATTCATAATAATCGAACCAAGCAGAGATATAAGAGTAGAAGTGGAATTAATAGAGGAGACTACCATAAAACAATCAGATTTAATCAGAAATTCACGGCCTCTATTGTCACGCACCTAGTAGAGAGCCTCGCAAATGGCTGATGCCTCAATAATCGTTGGATCCAACCTTCCCAGCCCACTCCGACACTTCGCAAACCGCAGCGCCCCTAAGGAGTCTTGTAGAGCAAGACCTAGATTGAATCTCCCCATTGCCCGATCAAGAGCCCCATTAACGTTAATTTTGAATTACTCCTGAGGCAGCTTGCACCACTGAGTCGGATGTGGTATCCTATTCAGGATCCCCACCACCTTGCAATTTCAAGATTTCCCACTCTCTCTTGTCTCGACAAGAAACATGTCATATAGAGCCCGGGTTAAGAGTAAGGGCATTCCATATTACATCATTTACGCTCTTCCATAATCTCCACCAAATAAAACACATTAAAAAGAAATTATCCTTTGTCAGGTTATCACTGAAATAACGAAAATACTCCGGAAATGTGATCGCAACTGGGGTATCGGGTTGTATACCAATTTGAATCCATATGGATTGGAGTTTTAGGTATTTAACAAACACACGTTCTGACGTTTCCGCTTCGTCTCCGCACAAAGGGAAAACACCAACTATCTGTTCACCTCCTCTCCTCAAGTTAGACCTCGTTGAGATGGATTCGGACAAAATGTGCCAACAATGCATTCTCACATTGTGAGAAATGTCAAGATACCAAAGATTATGCCAATGAGATTGCTGGTGAGAGGGATTCCAACCACCGACGTCTCGAAGTTGAGCGCGATAAACAGGCCAGACCATGAAATCACTATGCGGTTCATGTCGCCAAAACCAACCATCAATCTCCTTGTATAACCTAACCAGACTAGAAGAAATTAACAATGCATCCCTCATGTTAAAGTATGTCTGAAGGAATAAGTGGCACTCCATCTAGCAACCACGACATCCCCGAAACACTAAATTCTCTCGGTCCAATTAATCACCTACGGTCTGCTTAGACAACGGGCATGGCTTCCATAAGACTTCGCCATGTGTAACTCGGGTTATGGCCTATACCAGCTGACAAGACATCACTGTGAGGGTAGTAACGGGACTTGAGCATTATGCTTACTAGAGAATCCATATTCGAGAGGATGCGCCAACATCTTTTATTAAGAAGAGTGAAGTTAAACTCCTTTATTTTATGAAAACCCAATTTACCGGAGTCTTTGTGATTACAAAGGCGATCTCATTAATGCAAAATGACTCATGAACCCATTCGAGGTCCTTTCCACCATAACTTGGCGAAGAGACGTTTAATGCTTGCTAGAATACTCTCAATAAGAAGAAAATTATTCATAGTATAATTAGGAAGTGCTTGGAGAATTTATTTCACCAATACCTCACTCCCCACTACAGATAAGAAAAGATTCTTTCAACCACTAATCCAACTCCGAATACGATCTATAATAAACAATAGTGCATTTAAATTTTCAAAATGTGTCCTTTTGGACCCTCTCTCTCCCCTTCTCTGACTCTTTGTCTAGCTTCTCCTCCTCCGGCACGTACTTGCCGTTCACGAGAGTTCCGGCGAATCCCAACGAGTCGAAAAACTTGCCTCTGGAATAGCCCTGCTCGCCGGTGAGGTTAGCGAAGTTCTCGGCGGTCCTAGACCAAGGTGTGGCCGACTCCACGAACTGAGACTGCGGGTTGAAGAAATCCATCCTGTTGGGATTCCATGGGTTCCATACAATAAATTTCATGCAGCGGAAGCGGAATTATAACCA
>JAYMTP010005899.1:0-12742 GCA_036897365.1 Geranium brycei | reverse complement strand
ACTCTATCTGATTTCTTATTATTAACGTTTTAAGTTTTAAATTTTAATTTATTTTAAAAATAATAAAATTCTGGTCCGCCTGACCAAAACGACCGGACTTTCTTGTTACATTGTATTCTTGATCCAATGTGGCCTATTTCCTTTTTGCTGTGCGTTAAGCCCATTGGGCTTTCTTATCGTTGGTGCTTGTGCATCACGCAGTTCGACTATTCTTGATCCAAAGTGATGTATAGGCCCAATGGGCTTTGATTCCTCAGATTAAAAAAATTTTCCATTGCCGGGAATCGAACCCGGGTCTCCTGGGTGAAAGCCAGATATCCTAACCGCTGGACGACAATGGAACCATGTTATATTAGTAAATCATATCATACATAAACACACAAATACATTTATTTATCGCATTTATATTTTTTGTTGGTGGATTGGAGAGCTGTGGTTAAAACGTGAAAAAGTTCTTCTTCTTCTTCCCCAAAACTTTTCGAGGCTTCGACTCTGTCGCCGTGAAAAATCTTATCCACCGAACCAGCCATGAAGTTGCCGCTACTGGTGCGCTCAATTTCTCCAAACCCAGAAATCCACAATCTCGATTTTATCACAATCTTTCTCCAAAATCCCATTTTTTTTCTCTGCAGGAGAAGATTACAATGCAGAAGGAGCCGGACATGAAGCTCGGAGCCGCCGACGAGCCTCTCCACTGGTTCGAGACCTCCGGTTCGGTCTCTTGCCTCTACCAATTCGAGCCACGCGGTCAGCTCTCAGTGAGTGATGATCGATTCGTATCTTACCCTTTTATGTGTTTGATGAAATGCGTGTGAGAATTGGCAGTAAAGGAACCGTATTTTTTCTGGGTTTCTCTTGTTTGATTGAGTCAGTGTTGGTACTAGATTGGGAAATTCTTGTGGTTTTTGGATTCTGGGTCTGTGTTGTTTTTGCCCCCAAAGATTGAGCTTGAGTTTTGGCACTGACTGGCATGGACATGTCCTAAAGTTCAGATTCTATGTTTTTGTTATGAGTTTTGCCTTTTCATGTATAGTAATTAGTGTCCTCTAGGTTCATTCCCTGTATGTGGAGCTCAACTTCAAAATTGTTGAGTTTGTCCTGAACTTGTTTCATTTGTAAATATATCTATTGCATTTACGCTTTTGAATCAATTTTCATACTATTAGTGTCTGGGTTTCTCTTGTTTGATTGAATCAATGTTGGTACTAGATTAGGAAATTCGTGTTTTTGGATTCTGGGTTTGTGTTGTTTTTGCCCCACAGATTGAGTTTTGGTGTTTGGGTGAACATGTCCTTCAAAAGTTCAGATTCTATACTTTTGTTATGTGTTTGTTTTTTCATATATAACAAATAGTGTCCTCTTAAGTCCATTCTCTGTATGTGGAGCTCAGCTGCAAATTTTTTGAATTGTAATGGTCTCCTATATTCTAGATGAAGGTTGTTGATGACTCGAGGCCACTACCGAGGAAGGTGGCCGAGTCCTTCCTGAACAAGTTTTTCCCTTCGGGTTATCCGTATAGGTGAGTTGCTCGGTATATTCTTCTTGGAACTGCATTGCTGAGTGCATAGTTTTATTTCTCTATTTAGCTTCCCGGGGTCTATTTTTGCAGCGTGAATGAGGGATATCTTAGATACACACAGTTTCGTGCGCTCCAACACTTCACCAGCGCGACATTGTCCGTGCTTTCAACTCAGGTTTTAATTTTATAATGCTTATATGACCACCTACCCTTTATTAGAATCAGTCTAAATCATTGGAATAAGTTGCCTCTCTTTATCGTTATTCCTTTGCAGTCATTGTTATTTGCTGCGGGCTTGCGACCTACCCCTGCACAGGCAACTGTCGTGAGTTGGGTAAGTCGTCATATGTATTTGGGACTACTGATATATGTTAACCTATGCTACAATTCGATTTTTAGTTTTTTGTTTGTTTGTTTCTTTTGTTGTTGGTATACAGATATTAAAGGATGGAATGCAGCATGTAGGAAAGCTCATATGTAGCAACTTAGGAGCAAGAATGGATTCTGAGCCAAAACGGTGGAGAATTTTAGGTTTGCTTACGCTCTTCCGGACTTTGATTTTTCCATTAACGTTTATGCACATACATTTTCTTTCCTTGTTGATCGGTACCCGGAATTTGCTTGGTGTCATATGCCATTTTTTTCACAAAATATCTAGGGAAAAGTACAGATAAATACGCCCAAGTTTCATAAATTCTCACATGTGAAGTATTTGGATGGAAAATGTTAATGTTAAAAGTAAAAAAGACAAATATGCCCTTGGATAAAAATCTAATTTTCAGACCTAAAATTTGAACATTAGATTTTTAGTCGAAGGTCATTTTAGACTTTTCACTTTAAAACTTAACATTTCCATCCAAAAACTTAACATGTGGGAATTTATGAAACTTGGGTGTATCTGAATGACCAAAATCTTAGTTAGGTATAGCTAAGTGGAAAATGGGTATAGTTGGGTGTATTTATCTGTATTTTTCCCAAATATCTAACTAGAAGGAACCTTCAATGTTGCAGCGGATGTGCTCTATGACCTCGGCACTGGCTTGGAAGTTCTCTCCCCCTTGTGCCCACATCTTTTTCTCGAAATGGCAGGTCTTGGGAATTTTGCAAAGGTATAACAGTCCTTAATAATTCCGTTCACTTCTATTCTCCGTCTTGAACTTTACCTTCTCCAAACCTTCAATTTGATAGGGAATGGCAGTAGTTGCCGCAAGAGCAACAAGATTGCCGATATATTCTTCATTTGCTAAAGAAGGCAACCTCAGTGACCTTTTTGCGAAAGGAGAGGCTATCTCGACTCTTTTCAATGTCTTTGGATTGGGAGCGGGCATTCAGTTAGCATCCACCGTTTGTTCATCTATGCAAGGGAAGGTATGTAGTTTTGTTGCTATCTTTTTAGCTACCATTCGGTTTGTGGATACAACTGAACCTAGACTTGAGTTGATTAGATCAGATTTTACATCTCATAAACCACGATGCATGATTGAAAGGAACAATTGCGAGAAATTTTTTGTGTGCTATCCTACTTTTGCAAGGACTTTATGTATACTTTGTTGATTCTTGATGTGAACTATCCAAGTTTTTACACTGTTTATCGAAGCATGTCAAAGAAACGGAAAATAGGCATTTTTTAAAAAAAAATGGCATGATTACCCTTAAAATAAAATACTAATGTTTTTTAACTTTTACATGTAATTCTTTAATGACAAGTATAATTTTGTATGTAATTTTTCTTTTTTACAATTTGAAGGGTATTTTCTTCTTCTTTTTATAATTATTTTTGACAGAGGAAAATAATGTAAATTCACTGCAAAGTTTTGTAATTACCGAAGTATACAGAAACTCCTTGCAAAAATCTGATATTGCGAGGATAATTTATACAATTATCCCCGAATGTAATGTCTATTCTGTACAACAATCTGGTTTCTAAGCTCAGGACCCAATTATACTAGCAATGAAATGTCCATGATTATGAGACAGTTCGTTGTGTTGAATGCGTAAGTTCTTGGAGAAGCAAGCGATTCTTCGCATGTCATAGTTAGATCAGGAAAATTCATGTGAATTGTATTAAAAAAATTTGGAAACAACTAGGTCACACTGACCCTTTACTCCTTGATATAGTTTCAGAAATGAAACATCTTCTACACGCATTATATATTGGAAACAACTAAGTCACACTGACCCTTTCCTCCTTGATATAGTTTCAGAAATGAAACATCTTCTAGACGCATTATATTCCGTGTCCATGAAAATGTAATGTATTTTTTACGCATTTAATTTGATTTTGTGATTATACGTTTCAGATGATCGTAGGGCCTATCCTCTCCATTGCACACGTATACTGCGTCATCGAAGAAATGCGTGCCACTCCAGTCAATACCCTGAATCCACAGAGGACTGCAATGATCGTTGAAGATTTCGTAAAGGTATCATTTTTTCTTAACAAGCGTTCACACATATATCTTTATTCGTTTATATGTTCATCGCCCGGACTGTCCCAGACCGGAAAAGTCTCGAGCCCAGCTGACCTAAGATACCGAGAAAACCTCCTGTTCCCCGGGCGGCTCATAGAAGGCGCCGGCAACGTAAAAATAGGAAACTCGTTGCAGATGGTCTTCAAGCCCTCAAGACTCCGCGACTTGCGGGAGATATTCCCCGAAGAGAAGTTTATCCTGAATCACGGGCAGAAATGGACCGACATGGTCCTGGAGCATGATGCCACGGGTGAGGACGCACTGAGAGGGTGGCTGGTCGCTGCATACGCCGCCAACACGGGAAATTCAAATTCAAATTCCTCCAACGAGCCGGATTTGGACGTTTTACAGGAGGCGTACAAGAGGATGAGCGTTGTGATCTCTCCGCTCGTCTCTGAGCTGCAGGTCAAAGGCTGGCACACTGACCGGTTCCTTGACGGGACAGGAAGCCGGTTCGCTGTTTAGATTCGGGTTTTAAGTTCAGGCCATGGATTATTTGGAGTGTACGAGGAAGAAGGAAAAAACACAAAAACAAGGTGTTGTGGGAAATTTGGAGAGGTTTGTGACTTGCATTGACTCATTCTGAATTTTGTTTCAAACAGTAGATTTGGAGAAGAATGTGTGAATATGGTGAAATGGGTTTTTTGCAATATTGATGACATTGCTCGTTAATGTCTGTTTCATGACAACCTTGTACTTGTGGAATGAATGTCTCATGTTACAGAGGTTGTTCCCATTGCACACACGTTTTTGTTGGTACTTTTGGTATCCTCGTGTTGCAGTTTTGAGACTAATTTCTCAAATTTATGTCATATAGAGTGGTAGATGTGGCATGGCGTCGGATAGGCCTTTCGGGGTCATGACGAATTTGTACTTTTATACTTTATTTAATTTATTTAATATAACTTGATATACTTTCTCATTGTTAATCACTAAAATATATATATATATATATATATATATCTCAAATACTACAAATTCATAAATTGTTACATGATCTAGTGGAAGAGAACTTGTCAAGTGCCGTTTAAGATCTCATGTTTTCAGTTTTTATCTTCTTATAACCAAATTAATTGATTCAGGTCAAAATCGAATTAAATTGTGAACAACTTTATACGTTGCAGTCGATACTAATTTCTCTGAGATTATGCAAGATATTTTTTCTCAAATTTTAAAACTTTCATGTTATTTCATAAAATTATATTAAATTGTTTAAATAATTCTCTTCCGTATATCAACAACAGAGATAACAAATAGAAAATGAATGATATTTCGAAATCTCGACCCGTAAATTTTTTCCATGATTTTACGTGTTTCTTACTCCAAGTTGTAATAATTAAATCATTTGGACTAAAAGTAGTGCACTTCTATATGTGAACTTTGGTTATTGACAATAGGTAAATAAAAAAGCAACAAGTGAAATGATTCAAGTAAATGGTGGCGGCTTGAATTAAATATTTGCTAATGTCTTCGTTCAGTGAATCACAAACCCTAAATCTATGTTTATGCATGTCGACCCATCATCTCAAGACATGACCATAAAATTGTTACACACATACATGTAACACAAATACTTTATAAAGACACTATACAATAATAATGTTGACTTTGTACTGAGTTCACTATATCCATAGAAAGTGGAATTCAACTTCAATATTCCTTTAAATAATTATTTTACCAATTAATCTAAAAGGGATGCTATATTTTAATACAACCCCATATAATATATTTTAAAAAACATTAGATGATAACCAGAGAGGAGGGCATTCTAAACACTAAATAAAAATTAGTTGAAAATTAATCATATTAATTAATTATTAATATACATAATATTAACTAGAGCACTAGTCAGACTACTCTAAGTTTTTTAGAATATTGAACTGACACCGACATCTTCGACCAGATTAGAGCGGGAAAAGGATCACGAAACCAGGTATCCACCATTCCTTATTCTATATATTAGAGTGAGGACGAGAATCACAAAAATCTCTTTAAACTTGTTCTATCATTATTTTAACCGCAATAAATTTTACGTGATTAATAATAGGTTAGAGATATATAATGTTTTTATTTTATTTTAGATTAAAAATGAACTAAACTAAAAAAATATTTATCATTTTTAAAAATTATGATATTATCTTAATTATTTATACTCTTCTCCACTCGGTACCACAATATTTGTTTATTTGTATTATTTAAAATATATACATTGAGTTGGATCCTATAGCTAAAATGTCAAACATTAAATTCCAATAAAGCAGGACAGAAACAACACTTCAAAAGTAATAAATAAGAAAGAAAAAGCCATCGAGTGAGTGCTTTCTTGAAAATTTAAACCAAGGATTTTTCAAAAAACATATTGAAATTGTGTATATTAGCCGACCCTACCCTACAACTTTAGGACAATGTATTTTCCACATTTATCACACGTTTCACCAATTACACTTGCTTTCACAATCGTGGACACTCTAAAAAGCACACACTATTGACTATACACACACACCCTTTAAAGCTCCATCATTAATAAACAAATTGGGCCCAAAACACACCCACTATATATATTTGCCTCCACACCTCCACCTTCCAAACACACAAGTCTCTTGCTCAAGCTCAAGCAACAATGGTGAGAGCTCCATGCTGTGAAAAGATGGGGTTGAAGAAGGGTCCATGGACCTCCCAAGAAGACCATGTTCTTGTCACACACATCAACCTCCACGGACATGGGAATTGGAGGGCTCTCCCTAAACAAGCCGGTGACTGATTTATCTGATTCTGTAAATTTCGTTAGATCAAATATGAATATATATCAGGTGTCAAACTGCAAAATCGAAAAATGAATTTTACTTATATATTTTTTTAGGTTTGTTGAGGTGCGGGAAGAGCTGCAGGTTGAGGTGGACTAATTATTTGAGGCCCGACATCAAAAGAGGGAATTTCAGCAGGGAAGAGGAGGAGACTATCATTAATTTACATCAAACTCTCGGCAATAAGTACTTGATTTAATTCATTTTTATCGAGAATTTATAGATTTGTATCTGGTAGAGAATATTATCGATCCAGATCTTATATGAATCAGATCGTTCATTACAATTTCATAAATTTACATATTGATAATTTTATTTTATATTTTTGAAAAAAATTTCACAAAAAAGTAATTAAGGGTTTACTTGCTTCCTGGGTTATTTAATTCAAACTAGTATATATACTGAGTATTTTTTAACCTCTTCGAAAACAAAGTTTATTTTTTAACCATGAAATTTACTATAATTCATGATTTATTTTAATTAAATCATAACTAAAATAAATTTAAACCACTAAATATATTTATAATACAGATCCTCTCTAGATAATTGGGATATTCTCTTGGTGCAAGTGCAACAGTGACTAAAATAATATTTCCGAACCAATAACACAACAATCCACCTTGCAACTTGTGCAAGTCGCACATAATTAATTAATAAATTTCTGATTAACAACACGTCATTACCATTAAATAATTTATTATTACATTCTTAACCTCTGCGACGTCGTTTTGTTCAGGTGGTCGGCGATTGCGGCGCGATTACCGGGACGAACCGACAACGAGATCAAGAACGTGTGGCACACACACCTCAAAAAGAGGCCCGCCCCCAAAACGACACGCCCCGACTCCAAAACGACGCTCACCCCAAAACAAGAGCCCCATCCCCACCAACACGTGGCCGCTTCTCCGCTGCACGATCGATCCCGTGGCGACGCCTCCTCCTCCTCCTCCACCGTCGATACCACATTGCCGGAGACCGACGACGATTTCTGGTTGGAAGTGTTGTTGGCGGCGACCGAGGATTGTCCCGATACTGGCATTGACACGTCGGTTAGATACGACGACGTGTTCAAGGGAGCAGAGTTTTGGTTCGAGAGATTTACGAGACAGACCGAAGATATTATTTTATTTGACTTACAAGAAATGCAACAACTCAATTGTATATTTGAATGATGTTCTTTTTCATATATATTTATCACTTTATTCATAAATTTTGGTGGGCGATCGTTGTTATGATTATGCACATTAAATATCTGATCTGATATGAGTTTTATTGTTGATACTTATATCAAAATCTTGATTCGGTACACTGCCAGCAACGCTTACGAGCCAAACAAACCACAAAGAGACATGAGGAAAGTGTTATGGCTGCGATTATTGATGGCTGAGCCGATTATTTTCATTAATTATTGCAATTTAAGAAAGGATTAGAGAGAGAAAAAACATAATTGTGATCTGATCCAATTCCACTAGATTTTATAAATTTGAGCTACATATATTATTCATTGGGTCGGGTTATATAATTACATATCCACTTTCATTATATTGCTATTTCTTTGTTATATTTTCTCATTTTAATTTATCGTGTTTTATGCGTGAACTTTACAGAATACTTGAGACCATGAAGAATAGAGGGTTGAAAAATATAATTTAAAACTATATTAAATCTTAATTGAATGAAATTGAAGAGATTTTTCTTCATTCATGAGATATAATACACTTGATGTATATTTGATTCTCTTGAATACATATGTTACTAAACCTTTCATTTTCTAAATTAATTTTGCATTTATTTGAGAAGTCTTTTGATTGAAGGATTGGTGACTATAAATAGATAGTCATTCTCTTTTAATTTGATCTCATCTCAACACCAAGAACATGAGTTATTGGTTATTCTTCTATTTGTTTTAGTCTAAAATATTCTTTGTAAGTATGGTGATAGAGAAAGACACAAGTTCAAGTTCGCCGGAACTACACCTTTGGCGTACAGTGCTAGTTTGAAGTCGTTGTATCCTGGGTACGCAGTACGCTCGTTGATTTCAACACCCGAGGGAGAGCGAATACACTTTAAGAAAAGTGTACAACGCGCCTCAACTATTTTCCGAGTTTGTATACATTGACTTAAGATTTATATATTGTTGTATCATTCATAAATTATTCATATTTATAATTATTTAATTTCCGCGACATGTTAATATTATTGCATAACACCTAACATAAAGAAGATATAATTGCACATATATACACACCATATACATAAGTCGTAACAAAATTAGGTTGTAGCAACATCTACACGTGAACCATAACATGATTGAACATGTATATTTGTGATGGAGACCACATACAAGCTGCAAGACTATACTTATGTTTCACTTTCACATGTAAGACTAGACATTTACGTGTAAATAATAATAAGACAAAACTCATACAATGTATATTAAAACCACACACATGGACGCACTCTAGTACAAATCAGCTCAAACGTTCAAACCGTTCGAACTAATTTTAGGCGTTAAGATTGGTATAAATTTGCATGCGAGTTGTCCCAACGCGCGACACGTGGCCAGAAAGTTGACCCGCAGTGTTTTTTCAGGTTCCAAACATTCCATCATTTTGCATAGAAATTTCACCTGATCCCAAACATTACACTATTTTGCACAAACATTTCACCAGTTTAGACGGTTTGGACACTTCACTCAATTTGTACATGATTTCTTCACCATGTATAGGAAGAAGTTACATAAATACCCAAACTGGTAAATGCTTAGATGAACCAAACACAAGTAACTGGTAAAGTGATACTTAATTATCATCAATTAAAGTAATTAATTAAATGTTTATTTAATCAAATTAAAATATTAAACACATGTTTAACATTTAATGTATAATATTGGTAGTAGATGTTGAGATAATTAGAAAGAGTGGTCACATTCAGCTCATGTAAAAGTAAAATCAATCATTTAACTAAATTTTCTTAGATTCTAATATCGGTTTAAATGCACTAATCTCGATGTAAACGGGTACACGTCATGATGACCTCACTCTGTAGAGATTAATGGGCCCAATAGTCACCAATGTGTCTTAAAGGCCCAACAAATAGAGATAACAGTGGGATTTGTTTGGGCCATAAGCCCATAACGATTAATGAACATTTTGCGCATTTGGGCCCAAGCGAAAATGACAACAATGAGCTTCATTGGACGAGACGTATTCAGCTACAAGCTCCAGTTACAAACGTGTGAACCTTTTGTGGCCACATGATAAAGACGTATACGGCCACGATTGAAACGGTAACAATGGTATGTAATATTCACAATCTTTGATTTTTTTTTTGTCCTTTCACTGGTATGTGGGAATAAAATCGTCTTTGCACCTCATGTTTCACGATCAATCACGACAAGGCTCAATCGCGACCGTGATTTCGCTTCAACCCTCAGTTGACGTCAAGCCTTCTTCTTCGGAGAATTTCGTCGACGGTAAGCCTTCTTCTTCGACGAAGTTGGCGATGAGACAACTTATTTCCTAGTGATTTTTTTCTCGATCTAACAATCTAGCAATTGCGTAATTTGAATCAAAAGATTGATATATCGAGTAATCTTACAATTAAATGATCCATCGATCGATAGATCAGTGATCGCGCGCAATCCACGATAAAATACTGCTAAAAACTTGAAACTTGTTTTAGAACACAAATCGTTGTAAGATGTCATAATTAGGCCTAACCCTTGCTGGCCTGGTTCCCCTTCATTGCAGTCGGGAACGCGTAACACCCGAGCCCCTTGCTACAGTCAGTTTATAATCTCGTTACACCTCTCCCCCAACAAAGTTCACCCATAAGGTTTAATATGGAACCCGGAACTCTCGTTACACTTTTACTTCAATGGAGCCCGGGATCCGAATTAGGTGGAGATGACATTCTAAGAACTAATCTATAATTAGCCAGAGATTAATCGAAAAACAAATTGATTTAAAATATTAATGAAGATTATTGGGGATCAGTCGGACAAGTCGAGTATACAAATAAGTTGAAACAAACGTACAAATTATATACCCATTTTACATCGTATTCTAACAAATAAAAACTAAAATTAAACCGAGCGAGAAATAAGAGAGTTTTAAAAGTCTATCAACTCGAACATAAGGCACGAAACGCCCCGCTACGAACTAGTACGCGCCAAAGACTCCTGACGCTCCATCTCCGCCCTGAACTTGGCTATAAACATCTCTGCCTTGTCATCAATCCCGTCTTCACCTTCCTTACACACCTTGTCACGTTGATGCACCACAACAAGCTCAGGTACATGTTCCTTGTAGAGCTTGTCAATGTACACGGCCGCATGTTTCTTGGAGAAAGCGAGGCGCCGCCGCCTGAAGGGAAAGGAAGTAATAAAAAACCCTTTCCCTTTCTCGCGCTGGCGGCGACGATGATCATGAACATGAACAACCTTGAATGACAATGGGTTGTGTTTTTTTGACGAAAATGTTTTTTCGGATGACTTGAATTGACGAAGCTTGCGCAGTTTGGAGGCGAAGCTCCGCCATGCCTTCCTGGCTGGGTTTAACCGGAGGCCGAGGCAGGACATGAGAAAAGTCAAAGAGAGACAGTTTAGTTTGAGAAAAATGTAGATGTTGTGGGAATGGGTAGAGATGGTTGTGGTTGTTTATATAAGGTATGGTACAAGTATAATCTAAATCTAAATCGCTTAGATCTCAAGCTGTTGTACAAATTTGAGAGCTTGCGTTGTAGATGCGAAGTCTTGTCATATTTGGAAAGTGACGTAAAAAGAAAAGTAGAATGTTGTCGGTTTGATTTTAAATCAAACTGATTAATTTAATTTTAAAATAATAAAAAATTGAAACTGAATTGATGAAATTTGGTTATGTTTGATTTTGAACACGTCGGTAATGAACTAAATTTCATGAAATTTTTACATTTTAGACCGTTTTAACTTTTTATTTGACTTATTGAAATTTTTTTAAACTGATTTTCATAAAATTCTCATATTTTGAGCCTATTCTGACTAGTCATTTGACTTATTTTTAGTTGACATAATATTTTAAGTCTAATTAATAAGGATCGATGACTTAAAATGAGACATCCATCTAAATCGATTGGTTTTCAATTCGGTTTTTCATCGATTCGTATTTTATAAATCAAACTGATAGAGTTTTGGTTCGATTTGAACCGAACCAATTAAATTTTTTTCGGGTCAATTATTTTTCGGTCGGTTTGTTCGAGCTGGCTATTTTTGAACACGTGTACTACAAAGTATATATATATGTCTCTCTCAACTTTAATTTCTGGTATATGCACGACGTCGCCTTAGCAAAACGAGGATTACCCAATTATTAGATTAGTATTTTAAGTTGATTTTTTTGTCAAAATTGGGTTGTTCAATGTATTTGCAAATATTGGTATTGTTGATTTTGTTGTTGTGATGTTATTATTTACTTTTTAGGGACCAATTTTTCAAGTTGTGGGAGATTCGATAGTGGGGTGGAACTTACGGGCATAAACCAGAATGGAATGTTCACAAAAGAAAAGGAAAAAAGGAAAGCTTGTACATTTTACATTTCCCACTTTGTATCTTTTCTTAGATGTTAATTAATAAATATTATGCTCTTACGTATACTACCATATGTAAAGTGAACAGTTTGTTTGTGTTTTCTTTATATTGTAAATTTGTTACAATAATATTTTTTTTGAAGGAAAACGAATTTTATTTAAGAAAAGGCAACTAACCCGGCATCAAGCCGGACAGCTGAAGCTACAGTTTGTGGGACATACCTCTCACCATAATCTCAGCTACTGTTTGTTAAAGCATGTCTGACCAATTCGTGAGCCACTTTATTACATGACATACGAGCAAAATTTAATGAGAAATCTACCCCTGGAACAGAAAGGATACGCCTGCAGTCATTGATAATGCCCCCGAACATATTTCTCGT
>JAYMTP010005898.1:0-12742 GCA_036897365.1 Geranium brycei | reverse complement strand
TTAGGAAGTGACCGGAATTATGGCTCTTGAAGCCCTCCTCGATTGATTCTTAATGATTTTTTGGCCATTTAAAATTAATGTCTATGCATATTCTTAATTACAAGTAGTTAAATGGATAAAAAATTTGAGCCTAAGTAAAATATTTAAAATTAAAATCAACATTGAATGACAGATTGAGCCCAAATTGGATGCCCAAATATTTGATCTATAAATATCGGTTGGTTCGGTTTACACCAAAAACCGAACCACTTTTTACTTGGTTAAAAACTGACCATTCCATTACACTCGATTTTGGTTATGGTTTTAAAAATTATACAACCAAATTTTTTGGTTTGGTTTGAGAACAAACTATTTAGTTCGGTTAACCAACCATGGACATCCCTGCAAACTATTCATATTTCAATATTTAGTTAACCGCGATTTTATGCAAAAGTATAAAGTGTACATTGAGCGGTTTTTTTATAAGGCCCTAACCACCGGACTAACTTAGGTTGTACCAAAAGTTAGGATTAAGTATATAACAAAAATGGCAATGAGTGTATCCTCGTTAACCTCAGTAATTAATTAACTAGGTTTTTCTACGCTTGAAGTTTCCTGTATATTTGCATCATAATCCTAAGGGTATAAACGAAATGAACCGAGTCTCATTTTGTAGAGCTCGGCTCGTGAAAAAAATGTTCGACTTGAGCTCGGTTCGAACGAGCTTATGCAAATAAGTTCGAACGAATTTCGGCTCAAAATAAAATAGACAAGCTCGGCTCGATTCACTTAAATTTCAATACAAATTTTTATTAAAATTAAATAAATAATAAAAATTCATTAAATAATAAATCAACAAACTCGAGATTGACTCAATTTGATTTAGTCCGTCTAATTATGTTATAAGTATTTATCAAAAAAATTAAAATATTAATATAAATATATAAATAATTAAATATGAAACGAGTTGGCTTGCGAGCCTTAAAAGTTGAGGCTCAAACTCGATTATATCGAGCCCAAATCAAGTTCGAGCATATGTTAAAAGTTTTGCTCGTTTACATCAGTAAGTCTAACCCTAAACGTTGAAAATTGTATCCATACAAAATTTTCCTTTTTTTCTTTCCAAATTCTGTTATTCGAAGAAGGGAAGAATATTTAAAAACAACTATTTAATAATAAATAAAATAATTTTATTATAACTGCGTGCAGGCAGGGTTGTTTTTGGATAGTATAGCTCAAGAAAGTCGGAATTTTTTAGTGAAATTGCTAATAAATCAATCGCAGCTCAGAGTATCTATTCCTATTTTCCAATTCAAAAATCGCGGAGCGCCTGTGTTTTCGCCGTATCTATCGTTGTAGCTCTCTCTCTGGCTTTGGAATTGGAATTGACCTTCCATGACCGACCCATTCCGCGTCATCACTCAACCGTCTCTCTCAATGTTAATTCACTGAGGCTGAGCTGTTTAATCAATCTAGCTCAATCACTGTGTTCTCAATCAACCCTTTTGTTTCTTTCTTTGTTTGTTGTTGGGTCCTCGATATAAATTCATGGAACTGTAATGGGTTCGCTAGAAACCGGTTTTCCATTGAAGCGAGACCATCTTCATCTCCCTCGCTCCAATTCCCACAGTTCCTCCTTGCAGAGGCTGAGGTCGAGATTCTCGCGATTCTTGCTTTTCCAGAAGCTTGACTACATTCAATGGATTTGCACCATCTCCGTCTTCTTTGCCTTGGTGGTTCTCTGCCAGATGTTCCTGCCCGGGATGGTGATGGAGAAGTCTGGGTCGAGGGATGCTACTCAATTTGACGGCCAACTTGGCCTCAGTGTTGAAATTGAGCAGCGAGAGCACAATGGGTCTTCTGATATTGCCAGGACGCAGCACCGATTTGGGTACAGGAAGCCCCACCTTGCACTGGTCCGTTCCACTTCTTTATTTTCTCTTCCCAGAACCTGTGGTGCTTGCTATAATCTAAAGAGCTATAGATATGCATTTCTAGACTTACATTTTGGTTTTTGGGTCTTGCACATGAATGAAGGTTTTTGCCAATCTGCTGGTTGATCCACAACAATTGCTGATGGTTACTGTTGCAACTGCTTTGCTGGAGATTGGCTATGAGATACAGGTAACCTCAGTGTTCTAGACTTTTGATTGCTTAATTTCTGTTTTTTTTTCTGTGGTTTATTGTAATTCTTGTTTTGCTTAGGGATTCTATTCTGAACTGTGTTATGCATATTCAGTTGGTGCTTGTGCTCTTTCATCAAGTATACTTTGAGTGAGAAAGTGTTGAATGTAGTGTTAGGAAACTGGAAATTTAATTGGCTCAGCTATGTCAATGGAACAGTTCTAGTGGTGAAATGGATATCCAAGTTAGCTTGGTTACCAACTTTTTTGCATGAGATAGAATGTATGAGCTAGTTCTTAGTCTATGTTTGATGCAAGTCAAATATGCCCTATATATATAATTTTGAAGTTCCAGAAGAGAGAGTTCACGACTTCAATGAGAAATTTAGGTTGTAACATGTATTAAGACATTGATTGTTTTCATTTCGGGGTACGGAAGTAATATATATGCGTTGTTTATTTCATGTTAGGTTATTCCATTAATAAAGAACATGAAAGATAAAACAAAATGTGAATGGAAGAATAGGGAACCTTCCCCTGCCCCTTTCCTATTGACAAAGTTTCAGTTATCCATCTTTTCATTTTGTGAAGAACATATGATTTTTGTAAGTTCATGCACTGGGAAATTCATCATTGTCAAGAAGAATCATTTCATTAAATATAAAGTTATGGCCACAGTTATTTGGGTGGATCCCTTGAAAGTAATGTATAATGGGATAAACATTATCATCATAGTGTCACAATCTTTTCAAATGTTTTTGCAGGTGTTTTCACTAGAAGGTGGTCCTGTGCATGATGTTTGGAGAAACATAGGAGTTCCTGTCACCATAATTCACACCATTGCAAAGATGGAAGTCCATGTTGATTGGCTGAAGTATGTGATCATGCAATAATAATTAGATATATGAACTTGTAGACTAATTTATCCAAACAGATTTTGTTGGTGACTGTTGAAAGTACTTACTCTGTCACACAGTGACATTGTTAAGCTAGTTCCATTTTATGTCCTGTTACCTTTCCTTACAATTGTCTGTAATTTTCGAGTTCGCCTGATTCTTGACTTGGGCGAAGTTTTATGATAGTCCAGTCTAGATCATTTTTCCCAAATATAATTTTATTTCGTATTTGCTTTATACTTTGAGTTTTCACTCCAAAGTTTTCCGAATATACTGTCATGCTTACTTGTTAATCAAAGTCATACTTTAAATAATTTCGTTTTTAATTTGAAATACCCCTGAAATCTTGGTTTTATGACTGTTAAATTGATGTCTCCTTAAATATAAGGTGGCTAGTTAAATATTTCTCTTAAAACAACTTGGCATGATTACAGTTATAGGATGGTGACCGTTCTCTGTCTAATTTCAATATTTGATATTTGCATCTTTGATGGCGTACTTTTAAATTCTCTTGAAGCCAGAGATGTCGTTTCTAGGTGAGATTTACATTATTTCTCTTCATGCATGAGAAACTAAGAAAGAGTTTTTGTCATGTTCTAAATTCTTGCTTATATATGTCATTTTTCAGTGAATGTCCGAGGTAAAAGTATCTTTTAAGTCAATCACATCTAATACAGTGATGAATCAAATTCCAAAGAACATTATAAGAGCATAGTTTTAGTTTCTTGCTGTGTTATTATACTTATCCGATTCGAATATTATTAATTGATTCAATTGACAGTCTCATGCAGGAACCTTTCAAGTCAGTACCTCTTATATGGACCATTCATGAAAAAGCACTTGCTATTCGTTCAAGACAGTATTCTTCAGATGGGCAAATTGAGCTTCTCAATGATTGGAAAAACGTCTTGAATCGATCTACCGTTGTTGTCTTCCCAAATCATGCTCTGCCGGTAATATTTATTAGTCAGGTTCTAATTAGACACTTGAGAACACTTGTAGAGATCATGTCCCAATGCCAGGGCTCTGCATGGGCCAACTATACCATTTTCGTGTTTCCGATTATAAAAACATTGATAGCAATATTTGTAGTTATTATATTTTTGCCAATTGGAGTAATCTAAGAAAGAACTATTATGGTCAGTTGGAGTGAACTACGAAAGAGCTATTGCAGATACAACACTAATATCATAAAGATAGTGCTCAACAACTAACCAATAATGCCCATTTCATATCAGCAAATGTCATCCTTCTGGCAATGTCTTGCTAGTCTTATTGTCATACTCGTAGTATTTTAGACAATCAGTGTTCCTCACCCTTAAATTTATGTTCACTTTCCACAGATGATGTACTCCACATTCGATTCTGGAAATTATTTTGTTATTCCGGATTCTGCTGCCAATGTGTGGGATGCAGATGAAACAATTGCCTCGTACCAAAATAATGCTGATAATCTCTGTGTCAAGATGGGTTATCGGCCTGAGGATGCTGTTATTGCAATTCTAGGTAGCCAACTTCTGTACAGGGATCAGTGGCTGGACCATGCCTTTATCTTACAGGCTTTATTACCCGTATTGGCTGAGAGCCCTAAACTTAAATTCAAATCTCATCTCAAATTCATTGTTTCAAGTGGGGATTCATCTGGCAATTACAGTGTGGCTGTTGAGGTATTGCTTAACTGCTTATGTAGATTTGTGCTTCAATTTACTTCATTAGAGCTTCCTAGTTCTTTTTGATTGATTATGCATATTTATTTATTTTTATTATTATCAGGTGATGGCTCTTAGCTTAGGATATCCAAGAGATGCTGTGAAGCATATAGCTTTTGATGAAAATGTAGATTGTCTTTTCAGCAGGGCTGATCTTATAATATATGGATCTTTCCTTGAAGAGCAATCTTTTCCAGACATTTTGAAGACAGCCATGTCCTTTGGGAAGCCAATCATTGCCCCAGATCTGCCCATGATCACCAAATATGTATTCTTCTATATGCTGCCTTGTCTAGTTTTGCCCAGATCTGCAAACAAATTTTATCTTACGTTGTGACCATTTAAAAGCTAAATAGTACTATCAACAAAAAACCACAAGTTGATAAAGGATTTCCCAGAACTTCAAACCTTATCTTGAAACTTAGTTTGAGTTGTTGGAATCCATTTTGGCAATTCATGTCTCTGATATGCACTCAGTTTGGTACCTCAATATATTCTTATGTTCTTTACGTTGCCCTCTTTGTTCATAGGTTGACCGTTTATCAGATTGCTCCTCCAACTAGTTTTGAATGCTTTGGTCTTCTTATGTTTGCATCTGGTCCATTTTACATCCTAATTCTGTGTTCTCTCATCTCAAGAACATTTTAATATACATGTACAATTGTTTAATTTATATCAAGAAACTTTTGAAAGCTTCTGTTTCAGCTCTGTTATAATTTTGAACTAACTGATTGAGTTGATGTGTAATAAGGCCAAGTAAGATCATTTACATAGTGAGACATACCTTGAGTGGAATTTCACAATATTTAGAGGCAAGCAGCTATCTTGTTATGCATATAGTGAATTTTATAAAAGGAATTGAAGTGCTTTAATTCCCGTAAAGGACACTGCTGTAGGGGCTGATACATGATATGATTGTGAATCATCATATTCTCTTCTACTTTAATGTTCCATTAGCTGCATCTCTAATTATAAATCAAACTTCTGACTGCTTGCAATGACAATTAGGTGAATCACAGGGTGAATGGATTTCTTTTTCCGAAAGAGAAACCAAAGGTTCTAACTCAGCTTGTATTGGAAATAATCCCCGAAGGAAATTTATCAACTGTAGCTCGTAGTATTGCCTCTACTGGAAAGAATCAAGCTAAAAACCTAATGGCTTTAGAAACAGTTGAAGGTTATGCTTCACTAATTGAATATGTCATCAGGCTCCCATCAGAAGTTGCATATCCTAAAAGTGTTGCAGAGATCCCCCTAAATTTGAAAGAAAAATGGCAATGGCATTTATTTGAACATTTTTCACATTTAACACCACCAGACAGAATCAGAAGAAGTTTCAACTTCTTAACCAAGGTTGAGGAGCAGTGGAACCAGACTCATATGGAAAATTCAGATTATTTACATTCAGTAGATGATTCATTTTCATATAGCCTTTGGGAGGAGCACAATAATATCAAGATGGGTAACATTAGCAAGATGAGAGAGGAAGAAGAGGTAATTACCAAGACACTTCTAATACATTACTTTTGACCATCCAATTATGTTCACTCCAAAAATTTATACCTTTTTTTTGGATGTGTTTCAGTTAAGAGATAGATCCGATCAACATGGTTCAACATGGGATGAAGTGTATCGAAATGCCAAAAAGGCTGACCGATCTAAAAGAGAGTTGCATGAAAGGGATGAAGGGGAGCTTGAAAGGACAGGTCAGCCACTGTGCATTTATGAGCCATACTATGGAGAAGGAACATGGCCTTTCTTGCATCTCAGTTCCCTCTATCGCGGCATAGGATTGGTAAGTTGTAATCTCTCTTTTTCGTGTACATAATATCAAAAATATGTTGTCTTTGTTTTGAAGGTAGAGTGGTTGGAATAGTGAGTGCGACTTAATTTTCTCTTTTCAAATTATTATGTAATTTCAGTTGATAATTCTGTTATGCCAAATCCATCTGATTCGGGTATGCAATCCGGTTGGTTGCAGTCCACCAAAGGAAGAAGACCTGGCACAGATGATATTGATGCGCCTTCTCGTCTACCACTACTTAATAACCCCTACTACCAAGATACCCTAGGTGAATATGGTGCCTTTTTTGCTATTGCAAATCGAAGTGTGCACAAGAATTCTTGGATTGGATTTCAATCTTGGAGAGCAACAGCAAGAAAGGTAAGTTAGGTCAGTTTTGCTTATATGCTAAAACTTCAGATACATGGAAGATATTTTAGTTTTCTGTTTTGCTACCTTTCAGGATTCGAGTATTTTGCTAATGTGCTAAAATTTTACATACATGAAGTTGACGGTTTCTAGGACCACTAAGTAGCAGGACAACTTTACTTACATGAAGTTGACTGTTGGAATTATTTGCAATGCAAAGTCATTGCATTGTGGTCATTATTTGATTCCCCTTTATTCTGACATAATGAGTTGACAAAAGATATCATATCCAACAATATGCAATGAATTGAATGCCTAGAATTAACAGTTTTCGGATGGTTGTTATCCCCTCATTCGAGAAAAACAAGATTTGTTCATATTCAACAAAAAGAGAAAGGGGAAAATGAAACAGTCATGTTAAAGAAAACAAGTTATCCCGGTCATGTTGGACTTCAAATTCTTTGGTCTTTTATCTGAATTTGGATTGCAAATAATTCCATTGATCATTGTTTGGAAATAAAGTAGTAGAGCCCTCCATTGATGAGTCATAGAAAAAGTTCGGCTCTGTATACAAGGGTAATAGCTCAAGCACCTGTGTGAAATCCCACCAAGGAATCCTGAAACTTTAATGATAAGGACATTAAATAGTTCTGTTGTGTTTTAAATATCTAATGTGGGTCATTAAACAGGCATCTTTGTCCAAGATTGCTGAAAATGCATTGTTGGACGCCATCCAAGCACAGAAACATGGAGATACTCTTTATTTTTGGGCTCGCCAAGATATGGATCCAAGAAACCCTTCACAGCTGGATTTTTGGTCATTCTGTGATGCAATAAATGCTGGACATTGCAGGTAACTGGTGTCGAATGTGTTGCATGATTTATCTGTAACCTACAAGATGACAGCTCATCCACCACATAGACAATACTCTCTCTCTCTCTCTCCAAGTTGTTTCCTTGGTTATCTGATGTTATTATATCCTGGTTGATTGAAGGTCTGTTTTCTCCAATGTCCTTAAGAAGATGTATGGTATAAAGCATGATTTGGAATCATTACCACCCATGCCTACTGATGGGGACACCTGGTCTGTCATGCATAGCTGGGCTTTGCCAACAAGGTCTTTCCTAGAGTTTGTTATGTTTTCAAGGTACATGTGATTAACCTATATTTCTAATTCAACCTCATTTTCTAATCTTGAGAGGAAATTGGGGAGTTTATTCACTTGTGGAGTTGTTACTTAAAATTGTTCTGTGTGCAGAATGTTTGTAGATGCATTGGATGCAGAAATGTATGAAGAGCATCGTCCTAGTGGGTATTGTCGTCTGAGTTTATCCAAGGTAAGCTGCTTCTAAGAGATTCTGTCAGCTGTTTATTACAAGAATTATTTCTTGTGTCACTCTTGCAAGTTGCCAATAGTTTACAATTTCTCACTCTAGGGTTAGGGTTCAGTTCAACTAGGAAAAATGGATTGTCTGAGCCATAGTCCAGGTATTTACTTGGGTGTATTTCATTAGTACTTGCTTGCTCCCGTGTGGTGACACATTTCCTTCATTCCTTGTCAAAAGAGAAAGTGGACGACAAAAACCTTACATCAGCACACACATAGCATAGGGTACACTTACAATGGCATGGAAGGAATCAGAATAAAAATACCTGGAAATCGGGAATTGAGAAACAAAACAAATATTTAGCCCTCAAACAGGGATGCAAGTTAGCTTTATATAATATTTGGCGCTTTACGCATAATTTGCTGAGCGTAAATTTGCAAATAACAAAACATATTGTCTCCATTAGAATGATGCATAATTGCCATTTCAGGTGATGTGATACTTTCTCTTATATTCCTCTTGTTTGTACTGACCAACGATCTAATGTTTTTGAAATGAGTTTCATTTAGATTTAAAATGGCTAATGGCTATTTTTAGGGCTTAGTCATAATGTGGCAAACTCAATTTGTGCAGGACAAGCACTGCTATTCGCGTGTGATTGAACTCCTTGTGAATGTCTGGGCTTTCCATAGTGCAAGGCGGATGGTGTATGTGAGCCCCGAGACAGGGGCAATGCAGGAACAGCACAAGTTCAAGAGCAGAAGAGGTCAAATGTGGATCAAATGGTTCTCATACACCACCTTGAAGAGTATGGATGAAGACTTGGCTGAGGAGTCGGATACAGACCCCATCCCAAAACGGTGGCTGTGGCCATCAACAGGAGAGGTCTTTTGGCAAGGTGTACTTGAAAGAGAGAGGACCCGAAGACACCAACAGATCGAGAAGAAAAAACAAAAAAAGATTGATAGGAAGTGTAAACTCAAACACCAAAGAGTAATAGGGAAGTATGTTAAACCCCCGCCAGAAAATACAAACTCCACAGCCAAAACTCTGATGGGCAATGAGGAATTGAAAGCAAAGTCTAATTGATTAATTCTTTTCATTTTTTGGAAACTAGTTTTCCAGATCTTATTTTTTTCGGGAGGATGAGAAGAAAAAAATGTGTATAATTTGTATGAATCAAGGCATCCCCATTGATTGTAATGGAGATCATCATCATCATTGATGTTATTCCTTAACTTCTAGTTTCCCCGTGCCGTTGACATAAAGACTAAAACCAATGACCTCATGTTTGTTATAAGCAATTCACACAATCTTTGATAGGCCATGTGTAAGTGTTGAGGTAATATTCCATTTTAGCCACTCAATACTGTTGCCATTAAACTAGTCTTAGTAAGAACACAACATTCCAATGTATCACATCTTCACTACGACTACAGTAATTTGAAAGACTCAAAGCAGTAACATGTAAACCTTGCGGTGATCAGATCAATAAAAAGGAGCAAATATAATGTAATGACCAATTGATGCACGCGTCTGATCTCTTTTCATCAAATAGAACAAATACACAGTTGCTTTGTACTAGCAAAAGGCAGAAGGCCCTGTCAAAATCCCCTAGTGAAATACATTTTCCCATCATCAAAATCGTGGAGCTGCAAAAACGGTACAAGAGAATAAGAAACTTTAAAAGCAAAAAAATTGTTAAAAAATTTACACTATATTCCTCCATGACTAGTCAGTAAATTTGTGCCTAGCAAACGAACATTAACAAAACCAAAGTTATAACCTACCTCCTCCAATTGTTGCTTCAGGCAAGCGTTCAATCGAATATTTGTGCTGAGTAATGTACATGATTGGAACACCAGGGATCTGCCAATGGATAAGAAAAATATGTTTCAAAGTCCAACCAATTTAACATGACAGGTTCCAAAGCTATAACTGTCTGATCGTACCTTGCGAATTCTTCGCTTTAAATCTCTATCACATGTAGCGACAATGTAGCACTTATGCTGTTTGTTACACGGTACAATGGTTTGTGTAAGTATAATCACAAATCTTTACAGCAGAGATAACAGATTGAAAAGGACAGCAGCTTGATCATTTATACAGCAGAAGCAAATATATATGACAGAATATGCCAGCCAACAAAGTTACATTTATATTGTCCACTGACTAATTATACATCATTCAAATATAAAAAATGAACGCAATCATTAGCTGAAGCCATATGGAATTTTGTCAAAGCAGTACATTGTGAAAAGAGAAATTGTTATTTCAATGGTTGAGAATAGAGAAATTGTGAAAAGCAGAAGTTATTTCATAATACCAAGAATTATATGTCCTCATGCTCATAGAATGTAAAAATGAATATGGGCAATATTAATCCAGAGGCAATTTAGAAACTTAAATACTATTGAACAATATGGTTATAAATTCTTACAAAATAATGACAAGAAAACAATATGAACTGACTACCAGCCCTTCCAACAGATTACAGACTAATCTTTAATGTTTTACTGGCCCTAAAAATTATATTTGTCACTGCTTTAGCCACATCAAATTTTATGGACATTAACGCAACGGCAAATGTCAAGTTTGAATCATACCTGAGTAACCCTAGCCACAATGCAATCATCAGCATAGGTCCCTTTGTGAGTACAAGGTAGCCTTTCAAAGCGAGGATCCTTTGCAATCCTGTATAAGAAAAAAAGTAAAGTCAACAAAAAGAAAAATATAGATTGAAACAGGAAAACCTTATGGATACAATGTGAGGATGATGGGAGGTTCCTTCACGGGTGAAGCAGATGTAGACATGCCTTAGAGCTACACGGTACTTTTGACCTAGCTTCTCGAGCTCTGCCATCACACAGTCTGTGATGCAAGGGGTGCCTTCATAGAATGAAAAGAAAACCAAAATGAATCCGATGTGACAGAAAATTATAATTTTTAATTCTATATGATTAGTCACTATCATCTCATATACTATGTTTAACTTTAAACTTGGTATGCTGATAAAAAAAAACTTTAAACTTGGTATATCATAAACAACTGCAGCCATAGTTTAATACAACTGCAGCCATAGTTCTTGTTTATCATAATTATCAGTACATGGATTCAAAAAAACATTGATTCAAAACTCACATTTGGCATATAAGCAGTCCATCATTGCCTTCTCCAAGTCCAGCTGCACGATAATGCAAGAACCCACATAAGTCATTGTAACAACAAACAATAGGACTTCATATAACTGATTCATATGTCCATAAACAGTGACTATAACAAATATCAATTTCCAAAATCATGATGCATTTGTATGTAAGGGCACATTGAAGCACAAAATATTGGACACTGGGTGGCACTAAATCAAACACTCACTTTATTCTGAATTGAGAAATTGATGAAGTTGGTATCCACCAAAACACGGTAAGGTGGTCCCAAGGCAGTGTTGTATTTGAAGTAAAGTGCGGAGGAAACATTTGGCCTTCAATCACAAAAGAACATCAGCATATTGATTAATTCAAGTTCGATTTTTTTTTTTTGCAAAAATAACAAATCAAACACAAAATAGATGATTTCTTACACATTTTTGGGGAGTTTTTCCTGCGCGAGGTCTTTCTTGTTTGGGTTCAGAACCTCCTCTTTGTAGCTGAGAATATAAAGTAATACAAATCAAAATGGATAAAAATCCTGAAATAACTTGAGAAATTCCTAGGGAACAGAGCAGACAAAAACAAAGAGGCAGGGCTCACTTTTTAATGGCTCTTTTGGTGACGAGCTTCTTCATGACGGCGAATTTAGGGCCTTTCTTAGCTCTCCCCATGTCTGCGATTGAAGCTGCTCACAGAACCCTAAATCCGTAGACTGCGATGAGAAATTGGTTCTCTGGATACCCGAAGTCACAAGAGATCAAAACTCCACAGAGCAAGCAAGAGAGAGACTCGAGCTAGAGAGGGTTTAGGGTTTTGCCGAATCGGTGTCGGGAAAGAGATGAAGAGAGAAGCGAGTTCTGACTCTCTCCGTGGTCTGCTTTGTTTACCGTTAGAGAGTTGGCCCAAAGGAGACAGACTCCAGATTGAAAGCCCATTTTCTATCTTAGTGGCTATTGTGAATTTGGGTTGGACATGAACACTGCTCGTCTACTCGTGAATTTGTTATTTTGACTGGGGAAATGACACTTTAGTACAGATAACTATCCACTATTTTCACTTTAATACACATAATTATTATTTTAGTTTGTATAGTTTATTAAGCATTTAAATTTTTCACTTTAATAAACTTCATCCAATTCTATTAGTTTCTTTAATAAAAGGACAAAATTTCTCTTCAACCATAACCATACATAATGTTTAATTATTAAAAATCATATATTAATTATATTATAAAATTTAAAATATCTCTTTAAGTACTAATATTATTATATATTAAATCATCATTATTATTATTAAATTATTACTAATTACTTAAATATTTATAAAATTATTATTATTAACTAAAAAAAATATTTTTTTATATACATTTTTAATTAAAAAACTTTAATTAATTTTATTAATAATT
>JAYMTP010005897.1:0-12743 GCA_036897365.1 Geranium brycei | reverse complement strand
GCATCATAACAACACAATGATTATAACAACTTCTCAGCAAGAAATAATCATAATAAAACCAAAATCATAAGCACACATGCATAAAAATCCAAGCTTTGAAGATAGATCTCAAGAATCCATGTATCAAACCCTAGCACCTATGATTATTGGGTTTAGCCAACAATCATGGTGAAAAAACCAAAAATCATTCTAACTCGAGTTCAAGAAAAGAAGCGAAGAAGAAAGATTAACGAAACACTCATCTGGTGGAGTCGGATTCCGTCAATTCGGGTCAAATCTCTTGATTCGTGACTCGATCTTCGATGCCTTCGATCCCTATGCTCACGATCCGCCTTCAACAAGTGTTCGACCTCCTCTCGAAGCCTCGAACCCTCCTTAGACGTCTTAGGTCGCAGCTCTCTGTGTGGTGACTTTCCCATATCGAAGCTTGTCCAATTGTGTTGCGTGTGTTTCTATTTATAAGCTTCCCAGACCGTTGTCACGGGGCCAATGTCACGCCGTGACATGCATGGGCATGACACGGTTCTTGCCTGTTTTGTCGAGTGCTCGTCACGAGTCTGTCTAGTTCTCCAAGTAGGGTTGTCACGGGGGTCATGTCACGACGTGACATAGGGCTGTGACATTCCCCGTTTTCTTTGCTTCCTCAAGTCTTCGCGTCCAGGAGACGTAGCGAGCCATGGTGATGTCACGGGCATTGTCACGGCCGTGACATGCCTTCTCCTTTGCTCTGCTTCCAGGAAGCTTCCATTTTTTAGCCCGTTTTTGACCTGTATCTGTACAATTACACTTGAAACACCGTGAAGGCATATGTAGCATAGAAATCGGTAATATACACTGCAGGGGGGTAATTAAACCTCTAGCAAGCTCAAAATTGTGCAGTAAAACTAGTATTGATGCAGTCAGATCACTACTCCACCAATGGCTATGTATATTTGATGTAGCTTTCTCAGAGATCTTCACTTTCCAATCCATTAAATTGATTGAGGTTGAGCATACTAAACATGACCAGATTCAATGCATGTGCATGAGGAGAAAAGTTGACATTTTCCCTCGATTAATAATATGGCGGCTATGGGTGTGCCAATTGTTGATTCCCATGCGAAGGCACTCTAGGTGGTGTAAGGTTGCGCGAAGGATTTATATTTTGACCCTGACAATTTGATCTCCGAAAATTCCACCAAGAACATCTTGATGCGCATAATCTTCTTAAAGTTGATGTTTGCTCATTCGAGGGCGGTGTGTTGCTTGTACCTGCGCCATCAAGAGCCTAATTTCTTCTCGTTGTGCTTAATTTACCACATGTCCCTCCTTGCGCGTTGTTCCTCCTAAAAGTTTGTTTGATTTCTATATTTAATTGCCCTAGATCTCCATATCATACACTACAATATTTTTGCAGATAAAAAAGAAAAGAGACAAAATAAGCAAAATAAAATAGAAGGCTAGCAAATAAATTTGAAATCACAGCTGTTACTTCCTCAGGAATGACGTCAAAAACATGATAAGGCTTGAATGCGAGATAGCCTCTCGGGCATGACCTTACACGCAAGCGCACTCAGTTTTCAAGTAATAAAATGGTGTCGTCCAGGTCGAATCCACGAGAAACTAAAAATGGGTTGTGAAACAGAAATCCAAGTTGCTAGCTAAATGAAAAAGAAAACTCAATGATTTGTATTACTTGTGTAACGTAGCAGATTTGGAACACTAAAATCAAAAATAGCAATAGGAATTAAGTAAATGTGGCGTGTGGAAACAATCAATAGAGGAGCCACGAGTGCTAGACTTCCAATTTACAACCTAATTTACGAAACTTACTCAGCCAATCTTTCATCTTTTAAATTGACATATGCGTAGAATACCAAAATTGCCTCTCGACAATGAAAATGGTCTAACCTTGAGTGGATATTTACCCTCTTAAGATTGGTTTCGACTCAAGACCGCAATTAGCTGGACAATCTCGGGTCAAGAGTAATTTGAAGGTTACACTACAAGTTCTAACCTTCAATCCCACCTAGATCCACTATTAATTATGTCTCTCAAGATGAACTAATAATCAAAACAATTACCCTAAATGCTCAATCTATGGTAATCACATACAAGCAAGATGTAATTAATTTAATGATTCATGATCAAATAAATACATCATAATTTAAAAAATTTAACCATACAAATTCTAGCACTCATGATTATAGGAGATTAGTCCATAACCTCGGGCTCAATATTAAATACATGCCAAAGAATAAGAAATAAAAGAGAAGAGATGTGTAAGGTGGGAGTAAATTTGTAATATTGTGCCCCCTTCTATATTAGGGTGTGTCTTGAGTTTAATTTTGATACAATAGTTTTAAGAACTCTTACGCATCACAAGTTTGCTGATGTATTGCTTCATAATAGTATAGTAAAACCCAAAAGTTGATACATAACTTGTGTATTAAAAAAAGAGAAGAGAAGTGGACAAAACCCAAGACCTAAAAATGGGTCTAGAGGACCAAGATCCAAGATCCTAATCCTTAAGTATTTGATGCTCGGATCCTTCTTATAGAAATGTATGGTGGAAATGTAGTTCAAATAGTCTTCTATGCCTTCAAAATGGTGGAGAAACCTTCAAAACATCATTGAAGATTGCTGGAAATGAAGAAAGATAGTAGGTGGGAATCCCTGAAAAGAGAGGCTATGGTTTGCTTGTATAGAAGCTAAAAAGGTAAATGTCACTAGACATGTCATGGGACCATGACAAACACATCACGCGCGCTGCTGCAAGTGTCACGAGCATTGCTCCGACCTGTGACAAGATTTATGAAAAGTTTTCTCGTAATTGAGTCAAATGTCACAAGCGTTGCTCCGACTTGTGACAAGGTATGAGAAAATTTGACTCTAGAATTAGGTCAAATGTCATGGACCATGCCCCGTTCAGTGACATACCTTATGATAACTACCCTGCACTTTGCCTCGAATTTGTCCAAATGCCACGAGTCTTGCCTGATTCGTAACAAGCCCCTTGATAATTGTGCAACAACTAACTCTCACTCCTTTTTGCACTAAGAGATTGTTTCAAGTTGCCCATGTTAACCTGTAAAACAGGTACCTATAGCTCAAAGCGCTAGCTCTACCTACAAATTTATAAGGAGGAACAAACACATCTTATATACACAATATCAAAGGGAAAACCGATCTAGATGTGAGAAATAGAATATAAAATCCCATAATCATGAGTGCTAGATTATGAGCAATGGTGAAATTAGTTTGAGGGACTTACTTTCAAGTTTATGTCTTTCTGTTGAAATTGTGCTTATGTTGTGATTGTTTGGAATTAACCGTAAAGTAGTGCGTGAGTTGTGGGCTCGTCTTGAGAGAGGCAGTTCGTAACTGACTCAATACTTTTTTGAGGGTTCAACTCTTCAGAATCCAAATCTTAGGATAGCCAAGCACATTGTGTACTCAAGATAGAAGGCTTCCCCATAGAGGTGATAATGTTTCGAGTCTAGGCTTGTTTCTGTACCGAGAGGTGAAATCGGCAGCCTTTGGCATACCATTGTAAGGCATAAAACTTTTTTCGAATCCATTGAATTAATTAAATTGGATTAATCTAGCACCCATGGTTGTTTTTCTAGCTAGTCACATCTATCGTATATTGTTTTTACTCATAGTCATTCACATACCTCTTTAATAATTACACAATGTTTCCATGATAACAACATTGAATTATTCTTAACCTCATTTGGTCTCTTAGAATTCGACCCAGACTTTCAGATTATTACTTGAATGGTTGTGCGCATTATCGGGTGCCCTTGGGAACACCATTCACGAGCCTAACATTCACGTAATACCAAATAATGATTTTTTTTTAATTTTAATTAAAGTTGAAAAAAATAAATAAGTTACCCGCGATGATTATTAGCAAGTTTTTGTTTAGCGCAGTTATATGAAAATTTGTACACTTAATCATGGCGATTACTGGGAGAATCAAGGGAGTGGCTTATTATTGCTTAAGTTTGATGGTTGACGATGTTGCTTTCTCCAGTTGGTGCGAAGACCCAGTTTTTGTTATTCTTGTTGGGTGATTTCTTGTAGATGTTTTTCAATTAGTTAATCCGCTTTCATGGTTGTTAGCAAGGTTATAGAACTCGAAACTCTGGAATATATCTGTCAGCTGACAAAAAATGAGATCTGACAAATTCAGAGAGATCGGGAGAAAATGCATTTTGTAATAAATAAATAATTATATATACATATACTCATATTTCTCAAAGACATAATAAATGATATTTAATAATTTTAATTTCAAACTTGTCAATAATCACTATATTCTTCCTCCAAAATATGAGGGCTTGACTTTTATATTATGTAATTGTTTATAACCTAAATCTCAAATCAAAATTAATTAGGTGAAGTGGATTAGACCGAATTAAACCGGTATTAATTAAATTTAGCCGAAACCAATGATTTGGACTTTATTAAACCATATTTAATTTGAATTTTCTCGGTTGATCGTCTTTGACCGGTATTTAGTCCAATATTCGGTGTATCGTTTTGAGTAGGTGGAAAATTCCGTTATATCGCCAATATATTACATATACCTACATGTATCCATGACCGAGATTGCAAGGCTCTTATGAGCTTCAGTTGGTGGCTCCCCTTTTGGGGCTGTTATGTATAATAAATTCACTTATTCATTAATGATAAAAAGAAAAACATGGTAATTATTATCATTGTTTGTTTACTATGATTCTGTATAAAAAATGGTATAACTTGCATAGTGTTTTGTGTAATTTTCCCATTTAAATATAATACGTCATTTTTGCAAAATTTAACAATTATTTAAGTGATCTAAATCATAAATCACTCATCAAAAATAGTTATTTTAGGACAAGTTGGTCGACCAAAGATACCAACTTTGCTTGTCCTTTTTCCGATTAAGGTCACTATAAAATCCCATCCCCACCTTTCTCTCACCAAAAACAAACAACAAGAAAGCGACCACCTTTATGGCCGGTAGTCTCCACGAAATGGGTTCAAGAGGGCTAGCTCAAATGGGTCTGGTCATGATGGCTCTGGTGGCTATGAGCTACGGTGGAGCCGTGGCTCAGTCAGGGTGCGCCAGTGCCCTCACGGGTCTAGTCCCGTGTCTCAGCTACGTGACCGGTGGTAATTCATCGACGCCGTCTTCTTCTTGCTGCTCGCAGCTGGCCAGTGTGGTTCAGTCGAGTCCACAGTGTCTGTGTTCAGTGCTGAATGGTGGTGGTGTTCCCAGTCTTGGGATCACTGTTAACCAGACTCAGGCTCTGGCTCTTCCGAGTGCTTGCAATGTCAACACTCCACCTGTTGCTCGGTGTAACGGTACGAGTCTCATATTTGAACATGTGTATAAAATTATATATAGCGGGTTACATAAGAGAAATAATTATTTCTTATGTAACCCGCTATAATATTTTAGCGGGTTACATAATATTTTAGAGGGTTAGATAAGAAAATTAATTATTTAAAAAGAATAGGACGTCTAAGAGTTCAATTTGATAACACGATGATTTTTAATGTATAGTTCGATATTTTTGTTAGAATGTAAAATTATAATTGATCTTTCAACTATTAGTTTGAACTTTTAGTTGATTTGTTCTCTAACATGGTATCGGATGTAGTATCTCGAGTTCGAATCTCAAGATTGCAATAATGTATTTTCATCCAACTATCTTGTGCATATGTCTCCAAAAGACTCAAACTCTCTTTTAAAGGTTTGTCTCAGAATTCTCTTCGAAAAAGCTATCTATCTGAAGCCCTATAACGGATTGTCAGTCAAAGCACGTGCACTATTAGAATTTTCTGTAGTGACAGCGGATCATGTTCACCGTCATTATTTGTGGAACTAAGTATCGGTAAGTTTCATACCTACCCTAAAGTCCATTCTATGAGGCAATTAAAGGTGAGAAAAACCAAATTAATCATAGTTAGAGAATCTCCAATGTGGCTCCCTACAATAGCTAAAAAGCTATTGTAGGGAGAGAAACCGGAAAAAATGGACTCCAATGGCGCTCTCTACATGACTCTCTACAATAGGGAGCTCCCCACATTTCCTTTCTCTCTCCATATATGTATGGAGCTCCCTACATTCTCTCTCCTAGTACTTTATTACTTTTTAGTCCACTTTATCTCACTTTACTCTCTCTCATGCAAAATCTTTTGTAATTAAAGAGTGAAATATTAATAAAATAATATATGTAGTTTAAATATATAGAGTATGATTGAAGTTGAACATGAAAAAATGGCTCTCTACTCTAATTCCAATGTAAATCACTCCCTACATTATTTTAAGTGTAGGGAGCAACATTAGAGATGCTCTTAGTCTTTAACTAGAACAATCCATATTAATATCGTCTTAAAAGTCTAGTAGGAATACCTATCTTTCAAGTTGGTACCCTATAGATATAAATTGTATCCGTTGGTAAAACCCAATGTAAGTCTGGCTTCTAAAATGCTTCGGTCAACCTAGGTCAATTGGTATTGCCTCTTTTCTTACACTTGATCTAAGTTCAAGCCTATCCAGGAGAAGTAGCATTAAGCATTGCATTTCAGAACCTTAATTCAATCCCTAACTCGTTACTTATTAATTCGTCATGTTAAAAACATAAATTAATTCCTGTTCATTCTTACCCTGATCTACGTATTTAGCTACTCATAGTTGCATACATCATATTCAAGGTATTCAAACAATGGTTCATCATGTTCATGCACAAAATGAAATCAAAGCTAAAGATCATGAGTAAACTATTTATTCAATCTTTAATTTAAACTCCAAGTCACTACAATCATTCAAGTTCTAACAATTTAATATGAAAAATAAATCCTATTGCTACTCAAACCTATCAGTCGTGCAATGATCTCTATAGGCTCTGCTTCGGTCTCTTCATTTCTTCAAAAATGGCTTTCTCTAATGATGGCTAGGTGTTCTCTATGTCTCTGAACGTGCATGAAGGTTTGGTAAGGTGTTCTTTTGAAGCCCTAGCTCTTGTTTTAAATAAGAGAGCCGAAATGATTCAAAATTGGGAAGAATCGCAGAAAGTCAGGACCAGATCACAACAGGTTGCTTGGTGAACTTGTTGGGTGGTCCCCGGTAGGTTGCCCAGCAGGTTGGTTCTCCTCTCCGCTCAAAACTTCATGCATGTCGGTTTTATCAAAGGCTTCTCTCATTCGTGAGTCGCGAGGTTGAGTTGCGGGAGGCTGCCTAGGTAAGGTTGTCAAAGCTGTCGGGTAAGGCAGCGGGGGTGACTTTGGCAGGTTACCTCGGCAAGTTGGAGCTCTCAATTTCCCAACTTTCTGCCTGTCGGGTTGAGTTCGACGGGTTAACCCACCAGGCTTCTCTCTGTGGCATTCTTGCTCAGCTCTGCTACTTTTCGACATGTTTTTACCTAAAATGCGCTCGATAGACTTGTGAGGTAAACGTAGCATATTATACACTAAATCTATAAAATTCAGGGTAAAATGGGGTTGAAAATGAGAACATTTAAACTCAGGAGTACAACGAAATTCCAATCATATCAGCGACTTCCTCTACTGCGGGACTCATCTAACGAATTTTAAGTCTCGGGCCCACCTCGTGGGGAAGCCAAATATGCCTCCATCTCCTCTCGCACTGCAACCTGCACGAGTACAAAAAATTATATTAACTTTTATTAAAAATGAAGTACTTTAAATTTAATAATAAGAAAAATAAAATAACGTACCACTCTAGGGTTATAAGGGTATTTTGCATACACTTTGAAGAAAGTCTATAATCTCGGTGCAATTAGGGCTCAACACTTTCCTTTATCGTCTTCTCCCACGTCTCCTTGAAGGAAATTGAACCAGTATTGTTGTTCATCTTGTTATCACTTTTATGGAGATCAAACATTTTCCCCCAATTTATACAAATCGCAATTAAATAGTCGTTATAAGTCACAATTACAATAAATGACTTAGAAACAAATAAGCTGGAAAAAATAGAAGACACTTACCGCCACATCGGGGTTGTCAAAGTGACGAACGAGACAGACCCACTCCTCCTTGCCTTTCAACTTTCATGGAATGTCGTTGCGCTTGAGAACGTCATTGGTGTATTTCCTGTAATACATGTCATGTTAGTTTTCCTTTTCTTGTACGTCTTACGAGCTGTTTTTTATCCAGGGGATCAACTCCTCGAAGTCAGCGTCCACATCATACACCTCTTAAAATCACAATGAACATTCGTTAATATTCAACAATATAATACAATTTTTTTAACTTCATAATTTAATCTCAAATTACCTGACATGTCGTAATGAACATAATTTTCTATCCCAATGGTTGTATGCTCCATATACATTTAAACATACCACTCCACCCAATATCAATTTCAACCGTTTTTTGTGGATTTGTGTTTCATCCATCGGTTGAAAGGTTTACCTTCTTGCCACTTCAGTCTAAGCTTGGTGACTCCTTGAGCCTCATTCTCCTTCTCTTCTTTGCGAATAGTGACTTCAGGTCGGCTCCTCTTCTTCCGCTCAGTCCAAGATCTCGTGACCAAGTAATCATCCTTGATGTTTGAATCGAAAAACAACTCGTGTGTGATGTCCTTAGGCACATCAAGGTTCAGAAACCCGTAATAGTTTAGAGTAGGACCTGAACCAAAACCATTTGCACCCGAATTCTCAATGTGTGATGTCTTTACGTACACTCTTCTTTGCGATTAGTGACTTCAGGTTGGCCCCTCTTCTTCTGCACACTACAAGATCCCGTGACCAAGCAGTCATCCTTGATGTCTTAATCAAAATAAAACTCGTGTGTGATATCCTTAGGCACATCGAGGTCAAGAAACCTTTACTGTTTCAGAGCAGGACCCGAACCATTTGCACCAGAATTCTCCATAGTGTACTAAGTGTTGGGAGTCGTCTTGACCAATTCCAAAAGACTGTCGAGGTCATTGTCCCCCATTGCCTGTTTCGAAAGCGGAAACTCGAACCCAGTCTTCCAACTTAAGGCCAGTATGGGCTGGGGAGGGTCCGACACGTACACACCGTTGTCCAAAGTAGGGGGACAATGAATTTCACTCATGGCAATTCGATTACCTTCAATTTTTGCTTCACCACTCGGTATCTTGATGTGTATGCCATAGGTTATGGCAATGTACAAGAAACCTTCCCGGTGACATTGTCAAAAGTCGTGTCTGTCATTCCGGTCTTTTGCTTGATGGAAAAAATCTGTAACAGTGTTGCTTAAGCAATGTCAGCGCTATTTTCATACAGCAAGGTTTACAGCTCCATCAACAACCGATTGTACTTCGTCATAATTGCTCTAAAGACTGACTACTCGACTTCGAACACCATATCCTCTTCGTCGTTTGTTTCGACCTGGACAACTCGAGATGGGCCTACATCATCCACGACCACTGCATAGGATCGACTTGCATACGATCGACGTTAGATATTGAACAATGCATATTCAATGAAGTAGACGACATACTCATATCACAATTGTGGCTCTCCCTATCTTCTCGTACTTCACTATAATGAATCCACATCTTATACGATATAAGGAAACCGTTCTTCAGTAAATTATTGTAAATGGTGCCAATATCGTGCACATAAATGTTACAACACCTCACGCACATATACTTGAACCGATCTGCACCATATTATCTAGCATTTTTCTTCACAAATTTGATGAAGTTGCCCATTCCCAACATGTACACCTCATTTATTCTCTCAGCTCTTATCCATCTGGATCCATTTCTTATATACGACGAATAATAATACGACAATATAAATGTGTTGTAAATAGTTCATTACAAGAAATACAACATATTATATGTACACAACATATAATAAATATACCTTGTAACCGACGAACTCTAAACTCTTTCTTTGATAAATTCGAATGCACGGGCATGTAGTGTAGAGAAGAGTGAAAACTTGTGAAGGAGGAGGAAGAGAAAATTTGTGGAGGCAGAAGAAAGGGAATATGCCTTTCGTATTATAATTGTAATAGTGGTTGCAGACTGGAAGAGGCGTGCCGTCACTAACACTTAAGGACAATAGACCTCCTAATGTGTGCCGTCCTTAATTAACGGTCATACATACGGTTCTATTTTGAATCATTAATATGCAACATTCACTTTTAGTCAACGGGTTAACTCACTAGTGACGATAAACCTTGCAATTTGATGTCACTATCTCATTACAGGTAATTTTTTTTTATCAGTAAATAATATTATAAATGACAAAAAATGTACAAACACAAGGCCAAAATGCCGAGAAAAGAAGAAAATACAAGGCTATAGCCTGAAATCATCTATAGACAATGCTTTTTGTTCAGTCCGTTGTTGCCAACATAGTGACGGCAGACCCTCAAAGTTCGTCGTCCTTAGATTAGTAGTGACGATGAACCTTCAAAGTCCATCGTCCTTACCAACATAGTGACAACGGACCTAATTCTCGTCCGTCGTTGCTACGGTAAAATTCAATAGTAGTGTTATTAGCTTGAGTTCTTAGTTGAGTTGGTCATCTAATAATTTCAATATATCTAGCATATAGAAACATGGTAAGCTAACACCTCGTTAACAATGTTAACACACACGCCAAATTTTGGTATTTGTATTTGACATGTTACGTCATATAGAAACAATTTATTTATTTTTGGGCGGATGAACAACTCATTTGTTATTATTATTATTATGTTTGAAAATACTAAAATTATATTTTAAGTTGATCAAAGTTAATACCAATTAAAACTGTGTGAATTGATTAGCCCTAATTAAAATGAAAAGTTAATTTTATGATTAATTTTGTGATACAATTTAATTAAATGCAAACTAGTTATAGATCTGCGCAAATACAACAAACAAATTTGATCACGTGACTTATATATTATATGTTGGTAACAATAATTTTTTTCAATTAATCAGAAGCGGCAAATGGACCAACGGCCTCATCCCCGATAAGCTCTCCGGCAGATGCTTCCAATGAAACACGTGATGGCGATGGGTCAATTTCATCGTCGACGTCACACCAAGTTTCTTCAATTTCAGGTGAAATAATTGATAATGTTAAAAATTAGGGAAAACAAGAAACTTTTTGACTTAAGTCCCCTAAACTTGAAAATTGTTTTATTGACCCTCTGAACTTACTTAATGTTTAACTTTACCCGCTCCATCAATTTGTTTGAAAATTCTATGAACTTTTTTAGAAAATGGTAGAAATATCCTTGTATTTAAAAATTTTAAAAATAATTTTTGAGCATTTTCATTAACATATTTTTTTATAAGCTAAATAATACAAAACTGATTTTAGTATTATAAATTTTTTAAATTTTTTAAAAAATATATTGAAGATGAAAAGCTGTTTTAAACATCATTTTTTATTTTAAAAATAATACTAAAATCTGTTTTTATTATTTTATAAAAAATATGTTTTTAAAAAAGTTCAAAAATTTTAAAATACAATGATATTTTTTTCATTTATAAAAAATGTTAATATAATTTTCAAAAAAATTAATAGAGTTGGATGAATCAGAATGTTACGTAAGTTCAGAAGTCTATAAAACGACTTTGATGTTTATGGAATTTAAGTAAAAATGTGAGAAAGTTGAGGAGAGGCAAGCGAGTTTCCCAAAAAAAACTATTTGGCCGGGCGTATCAAATGTGTAATAAAAGGTTTTTATATCCTGCAGGAGGAGTAGGGTCTAAAGTTGTTCCATCAACCCATGATAGGAACACGTCTCATGGGATTAGCGTTATGGGCAGTGGATCCAATCATCTTGTAGTTCTCATTGTGTTCATTATCGCATCTGCTTCCACTCTCCTCCAGTTATAGGCACCTCGATCAACTTGCTACATAGATTTGCGGATTGGTTTTCAATGCTACACAAAATAATGATTTATGAACTCTTTTAAATTTAATCTACTTTTTATATATTGTTTATGCCATCATTTATAATTCTCGGCGTGTTCTTGTACCTTATCACATGTTTGAATAAAATGTTGATCGTTCGTTTACCAGTATAAACAAGGGTAATGACAACAAAAATATTTTATGTATATATTTGTTTTGCAAGAGTGTTGTAGACTATTTTTAATGATAAAATAGTGATGTGATCTTTATTTTTTCATCTTAATTTGCTTTTAAAAAAATCTTTAAAATTATAAATTTCTTTTTTGAAAAAAATATAGATAAATACTTTTGGTTTTTGAATTTTATGACCTAACTAAAATTTGTATAGTAAAATTTGTAATTTAAAATTTTGGTTTAATTACTTTTAAGTTAAAATCTATTTTGTAAAAACCTTAATTTTGTAAAAAGAGACATTTCTTATTATTCTATTTTCTATCTGATCAAATATGTAACAAAAAATCCATCAATTATGTAAATTATCTTTGTATTGAATCTCATAATAAAATTACACACACTCACGCATACAGGCACATCTTAAAAGTCAATTTATACATGATCAAATCAATTTAATATAAATAAATTATTTTATAATTCATCTTATTCCAAAGAAAACATCTAACTTCAATCTAATTAAAATATTTTAGTCATTCATCTGTAGCACGAAAAGTATTTTATCATCTCCATGAATAAAGTACACATGGTCAATCTTAATTATGACCTAATTCTACATATTTATCACTAATTTTAAAAGTGGATACTTAGTTGCACTGACAGATTCTGTAGTTACGAAGAAGATTGGCTATTTTATTTGTTTGTATGTTCACTGACAAAGGTCCATCCAAATGGCAAAGA
>JAYMTP010005896.1:0-12744 GCA_036897365.1 Geranium brycei | reverse complement strand
CCAATCACATATCCGACGACCATGAACAATTTCAAATTATTTTTAAAGAAAATTGCCATTCATATTTTTAATACTTAAAAATGATTCCTTTAACCGAAATTACTTTTGGACTATATTCTAGTGTAATGAACATCTTCATAACGAAAGAATATATATTGCCAGGTGGGATAGTATATACAATATGTATACAAAAGCAATGCTCTATGACATACTTTACTAACAGAGCTCTGCTACCTAGGGTTTCAGACAGAGGAGACGAGAGAAGAAATTGCACTGAATGCGATTGAGAGAATGAGAGGTATGATGTTCATGAGACGGGGAGAGAATGAGAGGTTGTGGAGGAGATAGTCACCTTGCAAGTTAATGGACGGCTCAGATGGATTCGGCTTAAGAAGATCGAAAATGTATGGATGTGTTGAAACGTTTATAAGCTTCGAACTGAAATTTTGAAGGCAAAATAGAATTGGTCCAGTAGATGGGATGGGCTCTCGCCTCTTGCTTCATGGTATATTTGGCTTCGGCCTGATTTTAATAGGGAGACCCTCGAGTAAGTCGGGTTACTCGGCGGGTGAAGGATTCTCACCCGAGAATCACCCGATAAGACCTCGGGTTCGAATTTTTTGACCCAATTTTTTATTGGTTTCGTCGAATCTCAGGTCTGTCGGGTTGGGTAACCGAGTCAGTCGGGTCTCGGGCAGAAATGGACAGCCCTAGACTAGTATGTTGCGGTGGTGCTAGGAAACATAGGAAAATTGTTGAACCTTGTTAGATTTGGTGTGTTTTTTATATATATTTTCTCTCGTCTTTTAGTATTTTCATATTTGAGTTTATTTTCATTTGTCATTACTTAGTATTCAATAAATTTATGTGTAAATTTGCACCTAGCAATGTACAAGGTACAATTTTTACAAATAATTGTCTTTATATTATGCTCTACCAGTTCATAGCCTTCTAACATTTTAAATTTACATAATTAGTTATGAGTGTTAAAAGTAAATAATAATCCATCGCTTAAAATAAAAACAAAATAACTATTACATTGTATCACATTATCTTTCGATGTGAAATTTTGAATTTAAATCTGCATTTAACAATTTCCTTCTTCACATTGAGTCTCAGCACATCGTGTTGACTTCCCCCACCAACAATAGGAGTACATGACTCACTTTACTAGGAGAGTCTAACAAAGCAAGACTCTGATACCGTTGTTGGGGAGATCCGGACTTTACTAAGAGAAATACCCAAGGAATGCTACATGCACATCAAAGCCCATCTTTGACCCAAAACACTAGCATATTGGGTATATAGTCTAATGTATATATAAACTCTCATTCTACCCAATAATCTTTGATGTGAGATTTTGAACTCACATATGAACCAAACAATCCCCTCTTGTTCTGTGACTAAAACTTCGGAGTGTGTTGACTTTTTGTCTCATCTCTTCATCCAAAACACTTCTCTTAGGCAAATCCACGGTGATAACACCATCCGAAATTGAATTTTGATGATGACATCATAAACTAGTTAAATCTACCAATGCAATACAACTACATTCTTATGTCGAGCTTCATCTTAACGTCCAGCCCCAGCCCCGATACAATTATTTCGGTGACAAAAATTAGAGACAAATTTGGTTTCATCCGAAATCAAAATTTAAGAAGAGTTGAGATTGGAATCGACGTCGCACTCTTGTTGGTCAAAATTTATATTGAGTCGCCGCCGCCTTCACCTTGATGAATGAGGTGGGGATCCATTCTCGAACCAAAAATAGATCTTACATGCACTCATCCATCAACACTTTGTTAGGGGTAGGACTACTCACAAAAAAGTCAGACCGACCTGGACCGACTTAAACCTACTCATGAAACACAAAACTAAAACAAACCGAAACAACTCGGTTACAATTAAAATTGAATAAAAGAATTGTCTTAGTTTATAAAAGTTGAACCAATAAAAATTGAATCGAATCGAAAACCGAATAATTAAGACATGTGGCTCATTTTAGGTTAATTAACTTGATTAATTATTCCTAATAAGATATGAATAAAAACAAGTTAAGAAATACTCAAAAGTAAATAAACAATACATAAAAATAAGGTTTAAATAAAATCAAACCACAAAATCATCAGATTAAAATCAAACTAAAATGAATTTTACCGATATAATTTTGGTTTAACTTTCTTAAAGCCGCTCCGCTCTATTCATTTTTAGATTGATTTGGTTGAAGACTAAATTAGCACCCCCTAGCACAGAGGTGGCTTGGACAATCGGCTCAACAAAAGCTTCTCGAATAGCACTGTTGGACTGGAGCTCTGCCAGAGAACAGGGCAGATTTTTCTAACAAAATTTAATTTTGTAACTATAAGAAAGAAAAAAAACAAATTACCGTTACTCCAGTTACGCGTATTCCATTTGTTAAATACATGTCCCAAATAAATAAATAAAAACTCCACAGTAGGAATTGGCATAAAAAAGTAAAGCTGATACAAGAACCGCAGATGGTGGATATGATAATAATAATAATAATCAAATAATAGGAAGCTTCCCCAATACAATCCCAAATTACAATTCAAATGCTTAGCAACAAAATCCACACAAAAATAAAAAGGACAATCATCAAAGGTCCACTTCACAATAAGCAGTCTGGAAGGTGTTGGGCTTTGAGAAATGGACCAAAACAGGGGAGCAAAATGCCCTCAGCCTCCGGTGCCCCGACTTCCACACTCCCACCTTGAACCGTATCCGAGCCTTCACCCACACGTCAAGCTCAATCTGACCCGACGACCTCTCCACCCTCAGGTTCCTGTAGTCCGAGCCCACCAGCCTCACCGACCTCGCCTCCGGCTTGACCTCCAGCCGGCTCACGTTCCTGTGCGGCTGGAAAAACGGCCGGACCGCGTCGACCGCCACGGTCCGCTCGTTGAACCCCACCGACACCTCCATCGAGTCGTAGTAGACCGAGACCCTCCGGTTCGGGTTGTACGACTTGACCACGAAGTTGAAGCTGGCGTTGAGCTGGTCGCGTGAGAGCTTGAAGTTGTGGACCGAGCCGTCCTCGATGCTGAAGACGAGCCGCTTTGGCCTGATCACGAGCCAGGTGATGAGCACGATCACGCCCACGAGGATGATCAGGGCGAGCACGGCCGTTGCGATGAGCCGAGGTAGATTCGACCGGGAGGATTGCGTGGACGTCCGTGATTGGGCCGGCATTTTAGTTAACAAGCTTTGGTTCTTGTCGATGATCAAGTGGAGTGTGTGTATATATATATATAAGCATTTGGGACTGGGAGGTTCACATTTCTTGCATGAAACTCAAGGGATCTATCTTTATATTCGTTTCTTCGGGATGGGAGATTCGTTTGTTCAGAGAATATAAATATATGTTGTAGCCGACAAAGTAACTTCCAGCAGTGCATTGATATAACTTATAAGTAGTTTTTGTACAGTTTCATGGTACTTTTAGGTATATGCTTGTGTTGTATGATCCTAAGGCTGTTTGGGTGTCAAAGTTCATAACATTGCTCTAGTTAAGGGCCAACTCGTCCATAAATCAAGTGAAACAATTGCTAGGCTCATCTGAAGTATGATAAAAAATACACCAAATTTAAATATTTTAGGTCCATTTTGAAAACTAATGTCCACAATAATATTCTATATCACTTTTGTTTTAGGCTTCAAGAACCATTAAACCAACCATGCTCTAGTTAAAATGAATTTGATGTTGAAATAGTAAAATAAATGTTGGGAAAACTATATGTGATGGAAGATTAAAAGTGCAACAAAAAATTAGGTTGATGAATCATCAATGGATGAATATCAAGCAAGCAAAATTTCATTATATATTCTCATTAGACTAAGAGATTGATTGAGTAAACAAGAAATGTATGTTTCAATCTTAGACCATATATTATGATGAATGTCTCCAAAATATTTAAATTTGTTTTTTCCACTGATCAAATATTTTAATTTAATTATGTTCGAGATTAAAGTTTATGTCTCAACTATATATATAGAATAACATGTTTATCATCTTTAATATCTCTTCATTATTAGAATGAGTAATATTCTATTTTCTAGAATTTATGATTTAAATTATTTATTAATTCTAACAAACAAATTTAATATAAATTAGAATTTTGTTGGATTACAATTATTTTCCTAAACTAATTTGAATACCTAATGATAATAAAAAACAAATTTAATATCAATTAGAATTTTGTTGGATTACAATTCTTTTCCTAAACTAATTTCAATACACATAATCACATATCACTATTTAAAATCCGATTCATTAAACAAATAAGATCAATTCCGATGAATTTGATTAATCCGTAATAATGGAGACGAGACAAATCAAATACGCTTTTGCTTAATTATTTGATTTCGTTTTCTTGCTTTGGTCTGAAGATATGCTCGGTCTTTAATTTTTTGGTAGGCTCTAACCAATCTATTGGGTTGCCACGTCATCCCCTACAGCTTAGGCCGGAAAATAAAAATGAGAGTACATGATGTGGGTGACATAAATTTAGGAAATTAAATTATTTTGTAACGTATTAGCCCATTGGAATTTAATTCTTGATGCATAGTTAATCCTTGCCTTGTCCTGCTAGACTTGCTAAATGAAGAAATACTTGTATAAATAAGGGTCGCACTCCTTGTTAATAGGTGTTTAGATACAAATATAAGAATAAATTACATTCATTGGATGTAGTTAGTTAATCGTGTAGATTAATGCAATTATTCATAAATCGAAAATTGTGAACAATATTGAAAAGGGTGTGTTGGGAAATCTGTGGGATTGAGATAATCAATTGAGTGCGTTAAAATAGGAAACACTGTTATAAATTAGCACGATTCCATGACATTTGCGAAAACAATTTTCCATTTGACTAATTTCAAATTTCTAAAACTCTAATCAACTGAAAATGGTGGCGACTCCTTCTGAATTGCTGAATCTGATCGTCGACGACAACGGTAACATCGATTCCTTCTAAATTTCGTGTTTTCATTTATATGATGATGTGATCCGACATGAAAATGGTTTATTGGATGCTTTCGCAAAAATGTTCTGATGTTTCCGTTGACGTTTATGAACATCAGTTGATGAAGATCTATACTCCTCCATTTTCAGACTGATATACTAGCTGATTTTGACAAACACTGATCAATCGTGTGAGCCGACTTGATTATCACAAAAATCATCAATTGTATTTACATGCAAGAATCGAAGACTCTCCTATAATTAAATCATGAAGGACTGGAAGACTAGAATGATATTTAATTTGATTTACGAGGATAAAAAATTAAATGATATTTCCACTGTTCCATTGGGAGTGTTATATGGTTTCATTGTTTCATTGACATTGTTATTTGTTTTCATATGTCCACTGGAGGTGTTATATGAGTATAATATTTCTATTGTTCCATGGGCAGTGATATATGGTATCATTGTTCCATAAACACAAATTTATTTCCATTGAAGGACTTATAAAAATGAAATCATGGAATTAGTGATGGATGCAAAATGTAACAATGAAATTATGGACAAAAGAAAACATGGAATAGTAACCAATCAGTAACTACATAATGTCACAACGAAAACAAAAAAAAAATACTTGATGCATGGAATATGGGGATTGGAATCATGGAATTAATGACAAATTGTGGCACGGACTCATGGTCATCCAATTGAATAAATAATGGAGTAATGAAACCATTAAATATAATCATGCTCAAATTGAAATCATTCTATATGCATCTGAGGCATGAAACCATGTCATCATGATTTGATATGTGGGTGCTTCTATAAATTATATGGTATGAAGAAATCGTGAATGGAATCATGAAAAATTAACTATTTCAATTCAAATTATGCCACGAAAGGGGAATCAGCGAGAATAAAGGTGAAGAAAATCTTCTGCCACGAATCACTAAGAATCAAGGCTAAGAGTTTGGATTCAAATTTTGCTGAGATGTTAAATGACGTAGGGACCCTTTAAACAAGACATAACGTGCATTATTAGGTATGAAAGAAACAATAATTACATTCTGTGCCATTGATAATTCAGTTTCATCTTAGCACTTGTATTTAAGATCGTGTGGACAACATGTGTTCGCAAATTTGCATCTAATTATACTATTTGTTCGCGAATACCAGTTGTATAAGTAAATGATCTTCCACCTTCCCAACACTAATACATTATAGCTAGTACAAATAGATGCATCACAACCGTTCAAATACTAATGGAAATATGGCCAATCTCAAAAAAGAATATATATTTCTTCCATTCCAAATACATCCCAAATTATTAACTCTTATGATAATGTAGACGATCTTATAGATCAAATCATCAAGATATACTTGTTTCAAGAATAAATAAGGTGACCCTTATACATAATATATGAGTAATTACAAGTGGCCAAATAAATTGTTCATTTCTACTTACATGCAATGTAAAATAATATCGTCATGGGGCTACATTTTAAAATATTCACAACACAAAAAACTCTTATAATACGACTAACTTTATTATGAAATAAAATTTTTATCCTTGATGTAGAAACAAATGTTCAAATCTCTATACAGTTAATCAATATCGCAAAATAAGAAATATGTGGCCAAAACAAGATAAATCTATTACTAGATACTCATTTTATTTCTTCAATTGTGTACTATCACTTCCATTGCCAACCACCACCACCACCCTTAAATTCCAACACTTTGCACCCAAAACATAAAATAAATAGGTAATTTCATAAAAGTGTAATAAAGTATTGTCAATTATCAAATAAGTGCATTGAACTTGTAGTTTCTTGCACTGAACTTTCATTTTTTCTCACTTTACCCAATTTCGTTAAACACCGTTAAGTTTGAATTTTTTTATATTTTAAATTCATTTTGAAAGACTAAATTGTCCCTCTTTTTTTGAAATCTTCAAAATTTTGCCACTCAACCCTCTCCTCCCCGATCTCTTCTTCGACGTCCACTTTTTCTGACAACGACTTCACCATCGCAACTCCTTCCTCCTGCGGTGAAATTACCCCTAAAATAAATCACATTATAAAAATGAGGTTGAAATAAAAAGGGTGGAGCTAAACATCCATCAACCGCCAATTCCTCTCTTTATGTAACTATACAAAAACGAAAAGAAAATGCTTTGATTGCTTACTCTTTACTCTCGTCACCTTCACCACCCATCAACCATACCTTACTCTTATCTTCTTCTCTTTTTTTTTCTCTCTTTAGTAGGTGCTAGTTGTGTTATTGTTGTTTTTACTGCTATGAGTCATTCACTGGTCTTCAAGCTCATCAAGGATTTGATTGTATTTCTCTATACATAAATTGAGGTTTTGGATTTAGGTTGTGATCAAATGGTAAGCAAGCGGAAAAAGGTGAAGGTTGCTCTTGGCTTGAAACTCTTCCTCTACATTCACCCACTCCGGTCGACCTTTCTTGTAGATTCTCTTATGCTTCCTCCTTATCCTCCAACCTCAGTCTCCCCAACTCTACCACAACCAAATCTCCAAAGGTCTCATTTATCAATTCACTGTCAGGCTATTGTTAGTTGGACTATTGTAAGGTTGTCGCTAGAGGCGAAAAGAAGTTGTGTCGGTGAAGTTGTCGCTGGAAAAAATAGACGTCGGAGAAGAGGTGGGAGAGGTGAGGTTGAGTGACAATTTTAAAATTTTAAAACAAAAAGGGTCATTTTAGTCTCTTTTACAATGAATATGAAATAAAAAGGGATAATTTAAGTTAGGCATACCTAGAGAATTCACTTTCTCATATAGGTCACCTATTTTTTTTTTAATTTCACATGTCAACTAAAAACTATTTTGTCTCACTGTTAATAACACCATTATATATTTTTATTTTTAAATTTTTTAAAATGACCAAAATGCTCATTTTATTTCTTCTCCTTCTCTTGAATCCTTACACCCTCTCCTTTTCTTGAACCTTACCCAACCTCAATTTCATCAATCTAGTTCAGGTTTCGGTTCCCTTCACATTCATGAGTCCTTGGAATGTTTATGGTCTTGAGAGGTGCAATTTCAGTTCATGAATTTGTTCTGGGAAGTAGAAAACCAAGACTACAAATAAAGAGCAGGAGTATCCATTATCTTTATCACAACTTTACCCTATTTTTCTCATCTTACCTACAACACAAAGTAACTGTTGGGGAGATCTGTGTCTTACTTAGAACCCACCTTTGACGCAAAAGACTAGTTTGGTGGGTCTAGGTCTAATGTGCATATAAACTCTTTCTTAACCTAGTAATCTTTCTATGTGAGACTTTGAACTCATATGCGAACATAACAAGAACATATCATTTTCTTCTACTAACTGTATTCTTAAATCAAATTCATCATCTTCATTATTCACGGTTCTACATGTTCTCTATCCAAAAGTTTAGTGCAATCATCGCCCCCAAAACTTAATCCTCTCCACTTCCTCAACTCCTTTAAGAATTTGACTACGAACCAACCAAGACAGCTACATGACAAAGCTCATAGAGCAAGCCAAGCACTACAATGAGATGGTCGATTTTATGGAGATGGTCTCCGCCGCCCTTGACTCCGACGAGCTCACTGTCGAGGAGCGCAATCTTTTCTCTTTCTCTAAGGAGAAAATATAATCAAATTAAATGGTAATCACACATTTTGAAAATGTTAAAATAAGTGGGGAAAATTTAATGTTTTAAAAAAATCTAATAGTGTTATTAACAGTGAGACAAAATTGTTTTTAGGTGACATTCGAAATTAAAAAAAAAAACTTTAGGTGTCCTATATGAGAACGTGAATTATCCATGTGTTCCCAACTGGAATTATCCATAAAAAATCAAACTTAACGGAGTTGGGTTAAAGTAAGGAAAAATATGAAAGTTTAGTGCACTAAATTATAAAAATAATTCAATGTACTTACTTGAGAATTGATGATATTTGAGTATATTTTTGTGAAATTACTCATAAAATAAACTCCAATAAGGGCGGAGAGATACAAATTCCCCGCCATTTCTTTATCTTCTCCATCCCCGTCTTGAAGGAGAAGAGAATTCACCATTCTATATACCCGAACCGAAATTGTGTTAAAAATATTTTTAAATAAATATTTTAATAAATCTCTATCTTGCCCTCGCTCGGGTATTCGGATTCCCCACCCGCTCACCTGGAAGAAAATTCTGCCCGTTCTAAACTTTGTCGGGACAGGACATCTTGCCATCCTAACGAGAAAAAGAAGAGAAGTGAGGTAGTGTATAGTGTAATCATTGGGAGGATTTGCTCTAATTTTTTATTCATATAACAAGAGCGGGAGAAATTTGAAATTTGAAATTTGAAATTCAAAATATATTTATTTATGAAAATAAAATCTTTATTAATCGGAGACGGAGAGGGTCCGGTCAATCACTCTCTCACCTTTATTTTGCCCTATCTAATCTGCAGCCTTTTTTCAAAATCCCCAAATCTCGTATCTTCCTCATCCATTTTCTCTCAGTCTCAGGTATCGTGCTTGTCAATTCTGGATCAATTTTCTCTCTACTCGCTTCCTCTCTCGTAATCGTTTTCTTTTTCACAGATCGAAACATCTCTATAAGCTATGGGTCAGATCCAGTACTCTGAGAAGTACTTCGATGATGCCAACGAGTATAGGTAATGTCACTCGCTTCTTCTTCCTCACCATCTTTGTCGATTATCATTGTTCCGATTCCGCTTTGTTTTTAAAATTGCTTTGATTTCTAATCTGTGTACAGGCATGTGGTTCTTCCTCCCGAAGTCGCCAAGTTACTTCCCAAGAATCGGCTCCTCTCTGAAGTAAGCCATTTTATTCAGTGATTTTTCTGTATAATTGCTAACGAAATTAGTGTGAAAGGTACTGATATCGATGCTGTCCAATAACTATTTGAAATTTTACATATCCAGATGAGAAATGTTTTTGTAGGATGTTAATATTTTTTGAAATAGACTACTGTTCTCTGAAACTCATCCTTCAGATTTATTGGGAGAAGATACACTTTTATTGTTGTGAGTTTTTTTTTGGGTGTAACTGTTCCTGAAAATCTCTATCAATTGTTTTGTCAGGTGAATTCTATTATAAAGAAATGAACATCTGCGTCATTAGAAATTTTCATTTATTAGTATCCTTATTGGTGGTTTTGCTATTAATGGGGTCACTGTTATTCTAAAATCAAATCATTTAAATTGTGCAGAGGATGTAATTAGATTACTTGTTCATAGTTTTGTAATCAATTGACTACTTAAATTGTTAATTTGACATTTGGTTTGCAAATGAAGTATGGAGGTCCTCTATTTTGTTGTTTGTATAGTTAATTACATACATATTAAACATACTTCTAGTTCTTGCTTTTGGTTCTTCTGTTTTCGTGTTACTTTCCTGGTATTGTGCTATGGTTCTAATTGTCTTATTTTCTTTGAATTTCTATGCTAGAATGAATGGCGTGCGATTGGAGTGCAACAGAGTCGTGGTTGGGTCCACTATGCTATCCATCGCCCCGAGCCTCACATCATGCTGTTCAGGAGGCCTCTCAACTTTCAACAACAGTAGGAAAATCCAGCTTCAAGCAAATGACCTGCTTGACTTATCCCTTCTATCTAGAAATGAAGTACATTATACACAAGTTTATGATTCGGTCTAGAATCTTTATGATATTTAAGTCATGGCATGAACTTTCAATTCTCCAATTTGGAGAATTGATACGTCTTTTCTGAATTGTTGTGTTAATGAATGACATTGATTGGAACATCACCTCACTGTTGATATTCATCTTAGATGTCCATGATTGACCATGAGATGCTCTTGAATCTTGATTGATAACAAGATGTAGATTAAACACATCATCTTATGCATAATATATCACTTGAAGAACATCTTACTGTGATCACCATTTTGTTGATTGCTTGCTCCTGGTTTGTTGATGTATAGATCACATATGAATGTAGAATTTTAGATGAGTTCTACGTGATATATAAGGGTTTTGTTTTTGTAGAATCATCATGCTTCGATGGTGTAGGCTGTAGTTATGGGAACCGCATGGTACGACTGTAGCTGGTATAGGTGAAGTGTTGGAGATGTGTGGGAATGTTGCTAATGAACTCAGTTGATGACTGAACTTTGGGGAGTCTTAGGCCTGTCTCAGACTTATCTTGATGTTGCAATGTTCCTCTAGTGTTAATCTGTCTCAGACTTATCTTGATGTTGTTGCAATGTTCCTCTAGTGTTCTTAATCTATGAACTCAAGAGTTATTATGAATTCATTCACATTTATTCTCATTTCCTTACCCTTACTTAGTTTCGAAAACCATACACATTCAATTGAAGTAACCAAGACAACAAGTATTTGAAAGCCTCTTCAAAATTTCATATGCCATTAAGATTTGTGGGTGAACTGTGCAAATGTTAGCCAAGCTAATAGATCAGAATGAGCAACACCTATGTAGAACCAAAGTGCATTAAAACTGTAACAATTACCAATTCCCGGAAATGGGCTGAATTGTTCACCTAAAACCCCAATATCCTAATTCTTTACCAAAACAGAGTTGTACCATAGCCATTACTCTAAACGCCAAAACCAGAAGATGATGAAAGATTCAAAAGTTGAATGTCACCAAGCCCTAATTGCCATTAGTAACTTCAAGCAATGCCTGAAGCTGTTCTTTCTCCAGCTCAGCCCTCTTGGCCACCATCTTGGCTTCTTCAATTCGCAGCATTATCCATTTCTCGTTGAACTCCATCATTTTCTTTTCCCCCAAACACCTCAGCAGCTTCTCCCCAATCCCACTCCCAGCCAAACAGTGAGACACTTCATTTATCAGAACCGGAAAATTCTCCAAATCAACACCCTGAGCTTCTTCTTCTTCTTCTTCTTCTTCTTCTTCTTCTTCTTCTTCTTCTCCTTCCTCATCTTCTTCATCCTCAGCATCGGGCGTTGCTTCTTCCTGCAGCTTTCTCGCCACACTCGAAGAACCCTTTCCCCAGATCTGGCAAGCAAGCGCGAAGCTCTTGCGGTCATGGGGGGTCTTGATGAGGGACTTGATCCTCGCATGCCTGCGGTACTTCTCCTTCATGTGGCGGATCTTGCTGCCGATCTGAGTGTCGGTGAACTTGTTGTTGAGGGCCTTGTTGAGGCGGCCGAGGACGGAGGGGTCGACGGAGGCGGGAGGGTCGGAGGATTTGGAGATCTTGCGGAAGGACTTGAGGAGGCGGATCTCTTCTTTTTCGGTGAAGAGGCGCTGCGATCGGTTGCAGGGAGGCGGAGAAGCGGCGGCGGCGGCTTCGTGGTGGTTCTCGTCGGCGGAGCCCGATTTGGTCGCCATGGGCGACGATGACATGGTCGAGAATTTGGTAGCAGAGTTGAATGGAGGAAGGAATGTGAACAGTGTGCGTGACCAGGAACGGCTTCTTCGGCTTAATAATATATAAAGGGAGTGGGACCCTAAATTTTTTTCCCTACCCTCTCACCTTCTTTTTATTATTATTTTGAGAACTACCTTTAAGATCAACATTGATAGAGGGATAAATATATGGTAAAATTTCACTTACTACCCTTACATGTATAGCTGTGAAACTCAAAACTCATGGCAAAATTCGACTCGCCAAAATATGAGAAAAATTCAAAACTCGAATAAAATTCAGTAAAACTCGAGAAAAATCGGCGAACTCGTTTTATATTAAAATATAATTTAATATATATAATTCATATACAATATTTATTATAAGCAAAAGTAATAATA
>JAYMTP010005895.1:0-12746 GCA_036897365.1 Geranium brycei | reverse complement strand
GCTTAAATGGGGAATTCGCAGATCAATTGAACCGATTTTGGGAAATCCGCGGAATTGGCGACATGGGGCTCAAGAACTCCAACTTTCTTCGCCGAGGTTTTGTGCTAAAGTGATGGTTTCGTTGAAGAGTGGAAAGAGAGAGGAGGAGAGAGCGTAATTGTAGCCGTTGGCTTTATTATATAAGCTTTTGCTCCTATTTATTTATTTATTAATTCATTCATTTGTTAGCACTAAAACTATCAAAATAATATTTTTTTCAAAATGCATATGACTCTCTCTATGTATGTGGAGAGAGGAGAGGAGGTTGAAGATGGTGGCAATATGGTCATTTCAATATATTTTTATTTTATTATTATTTTTATTTGAAAGGATTAATATATACTTGAACCTCAAAATTAGTTTATTATTCAATTGATGGTAATATAGTCATTTCATGTTTATATAATAACCGTATTATTTGAAAACTACATTTTGAAATTTTTATTTATCAGTCATGTTATTTTTAACGAAAGTTATTTTGTGTAATTGAAAAAACTCGAGGTACCTGTAAAAAAGATTCAAAATTAAGGTACATAACTCGAAATCGTGCATATTTAGGTACAGCAAACCGAATTATTCTCATGCTAAACCAAGAGTAATTATGGGATGAGTTTAGATAGGTTTATTGATTTTCGTCTTCTACTTCCTTAGTTTAGAGGCATCAAGTCATTATGAATTCAAAATATTTTGTCTTTAAGTAAGATGACAAAGGAACAAACTCGAACGAGTTTATTGGCAGCTGTTTTTATGAGTGATTATGATCTTGGAACCGATCGAGACTCTTTAGTTCCCAAATTATCTTAACCATGCTCAAATCTGCAATACGAGAAAACCATTCGATTATGATCGTGGTTTTCTGTTTGGTTTGTCGATCTATGTTTTATTTGTAATTTATGCTCAATTTATAGGGTGAATTAGACGAAGTTGAGTACGGTTTATAGCTAAAAACTTTAAATGTGCAATTATAAAAAGTATCACAGAAAACCGATATTAAGATTTAATTATTACAACCCAATTTAAATTACTCTTACTCTTTGTCACAATCACATTTCTCATTTTCTTTTGAAAGACCTCTAGTACAGATCGCAGATCTTGCACGTGTTCGGACCACGTTTGCTGTAAATTGGGATATAATCTTACTACACAATCACAAAATCATCAAGATAAAGTTTATAAACAAAATAGAAGATAAATAACATATTTTAATCGTGAGAATTTATGAGCTCAAATCGAGACATAAAGAAAGCGGCCGTGTGCTAATAATCGCCGTTTTGGTATGTAAGAATCGAAAACGAATAGAAATCAATTTCTTTCAACCAAAATCGAATCGGTATATATATATTTCTTGAGTTTTCAATTTGAGTTTGATTCAATTCTCAATTCGGGGTCATTTCAAAGTCTTAAGTACACACTCCTAGCTGTTTTCTATTACCCTGGACTAAATACTTGAAATTCATATGAAATTTGTTTTTTTTCGTCATCCTTAATATTTAATGGGAGATTGATTTTGAACTTGCCCCTAAAATAGGGATGGTAATCTATCATTATAATAAGTTATTCATATTTTGGCTACAAACCTAACTAAAAAGGAACATTACAGAGATAAGAAACCAAACAAATCGCTTAAACAAGACGCTCTGTCGCCCTAACCCATAACCATCACTACCGGTCACTGACTCCACACTCTCGCCACACACGATCACAAAGACTTCGACAACCACCACGAAACCGCCAACAACAAGCCACTGGGATACCCCTCTCATCTCGGCCCCATCCCGATGTGGTATCCGAATCAGAGCCCCTAGGCACTCTATCCGAACCCATACAATCGGTTCAAAATCAAAAGAGCGCTTCTCCGGTATGATATTTATTTAGATTCAAACTTTTGAGCTCTCTAAATCATCTCAAATGGATTGTATATTTAGAAATTTATTTATTTTTGCACTATCAAGTTTTTTCTTTTTTTGGGTTCGAGTACCCAAATTCATAGCCGTTGCACAAGGTAAGGGTCTCAATTCTATAAAACAAATTTAAAAAAACACTCAGTTCATTGTACGTATCCTCTTTTTTTCGTGACTACAATAACAGTTTGTCTCTTAACTCTTTGCTTGTCCACTTCTTATAATCCAATTTCATAATTAAATTACAATCTAATAAATCTAATTCATTTCATTCTTATTGTACATAGAACCTTATCCATAAATCTATATCCTGTAATTTAAAAACTTAGTATTAAAACATGTCACGTGCTAATGCAATGACCATTGTTCAGTCTATACAGTTGATATGGACATTATTTTTCTCCATGTTTCAATTTTTGGATATGACAGCTAATTATAAAATAAATATTGATTTTATTGTTTTTTTATTTAGTAGAAGATTAATTACAATATATCACTAGATTGTAAGAAAAAAGAACTATTTATATATTATTTTTGTTAATTTTTATTTGGCTCGACCTCGAATTCAGTTTTTTTAATAAATACATCATTTTCCTGTTCTATCCAAAATTCTTTTCAATTTTATCCAAAATTTTGAAAAAGTGTGTCTCTATTCGATTCGTCTAGTTTTTATTGTTACTATCTTATCTTATCAAATTATTATTATTATTATTATTCAAGCTTAAAGTTGAGGTCGTTTGATTAACAAGTGAAACTCGAGCCTAATTAATTAATATTCTATTATGTTTACCAACTATACTCGAATTTGACTTGTTTATTAAACGAGCTCAACATCAAATGAGTTTAATGTTAAGTTTAAATTTGGTTCATAGTTGATAATAACAAACTCAATTAATATTTAATAAATTAAATATGAATCATTCATTAAGAACTCGCCCATTTACCATCACAACTGATGGCACATGTGACATTAATTCACTCAACTAATTATCATCATAACTAACCAACTAATTAATTGAAAACTGTCAATCAATGAAGGTTCCTATACCTCAAAAGAAACATTATAAGTTGGTACATGAACATGGGCTCATCAAGAGCTTGTCTCAAAAATACCCAAAAGCCACAAAGTGGGTTTAGGTGTCTAGAGACATAGAAACCTCCATTATCATCATTATGGGTCTCTTTTGTGTAGAAAGGGTCATTGGTGTTTCCTTTTTTGGTTGCATTATTGTGAAGATCAATGGCTTGGTGGTGATACCAAATATTTGCTTCTTTTTAAGCAATTTTGGGTGTGGGGTGATGTATATAGGATCCATCAAGAGCCGTTGAGTTTGGTGATCATGTGTTTTTTGGAGTCACCATCATGGACCTTCATGTGGGAGGGGGTACCCTACAACACAAACCTTCATGGGTATTGGCTAGAACTTCATATCCTATTGAGAGTTGGAATCATATAAAAGCTAAATAATTAACGTTAGGAGGTACCTAAACAATGCACTACTAAAAATATTACTATTCATCCATGTGATGGTGAAAGATAATGATGTGTAACATTTTCGGATTTTTAATAAAAATAATGTAATATGTTAAAATATTTTAAAATTTTAAGTTTGACTCTCATTTTCTTTGCATTTTATTATAATTTAATGTAATCCTACAAACATAGTTTAAACTAAAAGTTATTAGTGTTTATAATTTTGAAATATATAGGAGCTGAGTTTTTAACGAAACGTTAAAATTTTATTTATTAAATATTTGATTCGAGCTTATTATAATTGAGTTTGAATAAGGTTCGAGGTTTACCTTATATAAGTATTGACTCAACTTTATTCTACTTATCTAATATCAGTATAAATACTTATTAATTTAAAATATATACATTATAATTAATTAAATATAACATGTGTCACGTGTCAGGTCGCAAGTCTACGTTGAGCTCAAATTTCGTTCAAACTCGATTATAACGAGCATGGATTGAATATATTTGATAAATCAAACTCGAGCGTCTCATTAAAAACCCATCTTCCTTGCATCCTCAAATTATAAACACTTAAAATATTTTAAATAATAACTTAATTTTTTAAAATTATATTATTTTTAATAAAAATTTCGACATTTTCTATCCAACTATTGTGCATCTTATATATACTAAAATAATAACAATATAATTCACATCAATATATCATTAATAATTGAGCAATCAATTAGGAAAAAAAAGGTTTGTTTATAAATAGACAATAGTAATATAATTTTGAGGCATAAATTATTAAATAATTAAAGAAGAGCACATAATATTTAAAAGAGTTTTATTAGTTATTACTAATGGACGGTTCAAGATATACGACAAAAATGGTAACAAACACCAATATAAAAGTCATCGCCAGACAAAATTAAATAGACATAAGTTGAGTGTTACTTTATAACACGTGTCGTCTCGTACACAACCGACAGCTACGTTCCTTTGTCGTTTAGCAGAATCTACCGTTATGGTCGGTGCAGAACCTGACCACGTGGCACTCTCACACCACACGTACAGTCAAATTAAAGCCTCCTCTCAGAAAATAGAAACCACTCATCCCCTTAAACTGGGCCCAGATTGGCCCAATAATGGAATTGGGCTCGTTTAGGCCCGTTTAGTTCATTGGGCTCGGTTTGGCCCATTCAGCATCATATTTACCGCCAATTCTCTATCTCTCTCTGTAACGATTCGATGGAGCTTCTGGTTATGGCTCTCGTGGCTCTCTTTCTCGTCTCCTCCATGGTTGTGGAGCTCGGAGCTCTTCAGTACCCTCAGGAGCTCTACAATCTGTTACCGAGCATCGACGATTTGAATGTTCCGTCGGAATCGCCGTCTCTGGTCTCGACGATCTCGTCGCTGCGCCTCCTGAACCCGCCGTCTCCGTCTCTCCGGCGACCTCTGGTTCCGGCGCTTTTCGTGATCGGAGACTCCTCGGTCGACGCCGGAAACAACAATTTTCTCGGCACCTTCGCGCGCGCCGATCGACCCCCGTACGGCCGAGACTTCGACACCCACCGACCCACGGGAAGGTTCTGCAATGGACGAGTCCCGGTCGATTATCTTGGTAATTGATCTCTGTTTTCTCGAGAAAATGAGAGAAACTGATAGAAAATTGAGCTTTGTGTGTTTGTTTGGCTGTTGGCCATGTAGAGTTCTTTGTGGAATTTGGGGGTTTTGATTATGTTTGGGATTAATGGGTTTTCTTGAATTTCTTGTTTGTGAAGCTAAATTACATGTTCTTATTTTTCTCTGATGTGGATTTTTGTGTTTTGGATGCTGCAATTTGAACAGCGTTGTATTTGGGGCTCCCATTTGTACCAACATATCTAGGGCTCAATGGAACTGTGGAGGACATGATTCATGGAGTCAATTACGCATCAGCTGGTGCCGGAATCATATTCACCAGTGGCTCGGAATTAGTAAGAAATCTGTACCTTTAAGTTATTTTTAGTTCTTGCATTGTGAAAATAAGGTGTTTACTGATCAAGTTTTGGTGTTTAGTTCCAATGATTGAATCCCTATATGTGTTAGTGTTATTCACTTGTGGCTCGGAATTAGTAAGCATTAGTACATTTTAGTATTTTTAATTATTGTATTGTGAAAATATGGTGCTCGCTAATCAAGCTATGGTGTTTGGTTCAAATGATTTAGTCCTATATGTATTATAGAGTTATGCTGCTGGGTTATGGATTCACTAGTGGCTCGGAATTAGTAAGCATTAGTACTTTAAAGTTATTCTTAGATCTTGCATTGTGAAATTGGGTGTTTACTAATATAGTTATGGTGTTTGGTTCAAATGATTATATCCTATATGTATTAGAGTTATGTTGTTGGGTTATGGATTCACTAGTGGATCGGAATTAGTAAGCATTGGTGCTTTCTTGTTACTTTTGGATCTTCCAATGTGAAAATAAGGCGTTCTCTAATCAAGTTATGGTGTTTGGTTCAAATGATTGAGCCTAGAGGTTTTAGAGTTATGTTTTTGGGTTATGGATTCACCAGTGGCTCGAAATTTGTAAGCATTAGTACCTTTTAGTTATTTAGACCTTACAAATGTGAAGGTGTTTATAAATCAAGTGATGGTGTTTGGTTCAGATGATTGAGTCCTATACGTGTTAGTTATTTTGATAGGTTATGGACTCACTAATGGCTCCGTTCACTAGTCAAATCATGGTGTTCTGTTCAAATGATTGAATCCTATAGGTATTAGAGTTGTGCTGGGATTCACTAGTGGCCCGGAATTAGTAATCATTAGTACTTTCTAGTTATTTTTGGATCTTGCATTGTGAAAATAAGGTGTTTATTAATCAAGTCATGATGTTTGGTTCATAACTTCATACGATTGAGTCTAGAGGTGTTAGAGTTATATTGTTGGGTGATGGATTCACCAGTGGTTCGGAATTAGTACGCATTAATACTTTTTAGTTATTTTTAGATCTTGCATTGTAAAAATAAGGTGTTCACTAACCAAGCTATGGTGTTTGGTGCTGTTGGTTTATGGACTCACTAATGGCTCGGAATTAGTAACCATTGGTACTTTGTAGTTATTTTTAGACCGTGTGATGTGGAAATAAGGCTTTCACTAATCAAATTATGTTGTTCTGTTTAAATGATTAGAGTTATATTGGGTTATGCTACTTCAACAATGTTATGTGCTCGGAGATTAATGGTCTTATAATTTTAATTCATTTCAAGGGTCAACATATCTCCTTGACAGAGCAGATTCAGCAGATCACAGACACGTTTCAGCAGTTCACTATACTCATGGGTGAATATGCGGCCGCGGAGCACATCTCCAAGTCGGTGGTTTACCTCTCGACGGGAGTTAACGACTACATACATTACTATCTGTTCAACACGTCTAATGTGCAAAACCTGTACCTGCCATGGACTTTCAATCGGTTCTTAGCGTCCAACGTGAGGCAGGAGATTAAGGTGAGCCGCCTTTTGTTCATTCGTATGTTATTTGATTAATCCGAGGGTATAAACTTGTGGGTTCTTTTGTTTTCATTGAGATTGGTTTTGCTGTATAGAACTTGTATGACGTGAAAGTGAGGAAGGTGGTGGTTATGGGGCTGCCACCGATCGGTTGCGCCCCTTACTACCTGTGGCGGTACAGAAGCAGGAGCGGGGAGTGTATCGAGGAGATAAACAACATGATAATGGAGTTCAACTTTGTCATGAGGTACATGATCGAGGAGCTGGACAGGGAGCTCCCCGACGCCAGCATCATCTTCTGCGATTTGTTTGAAGGGTCCATGGATATATTCCAGAACCACGGGTTTTATGGTCAGAACTTTCAGCTCGTCCTATATAGTTTTTTGGGAAAATGGCAAAATGGTGTTGTATTTTTTTGTGCAAATTGTGTAAATTTGTACAAAAAGGATGAAATTACCCATGAAATTAAGAGTTAAGATTTTTTAAATAATTCTTAATTTTAAGGGAAATTTCGTCATTTATGTACAAATACACACATTTTGCACAAAATCAAAGTTTACCTTTTTGCCATTATCAAAGTATACAACACCCTCTTGCCAAAGTGTGATAGCTAGTATACGGCACATTTATGCCATTTTCCCTTGTTTTTTTCCCATTTGGCCAAAAACCTGTCGCCTGACGCCATGTTTGTGTTCTTTAAGGTTTCAATGTCACAACAGACGCTTGCTGCGGGTTGGGCAGGTTCAGGGGGTGGATCATGTGCCTGTCGCCGGAAATGGCCTGCAACGACGCTTCGAGCCATATCTGGTGGGACCAGTTTCACCCGACTGATGCGGTGAACTCCATCCTGGCGGATAACGTGTGGAACGGCCTGCACGCGAAGATGTGCTATCCGAGGAACTTGGAAGACATCATAGTATAGCCTAAACCAAACAAAACCAGGTAATATCAGCTTCTTAAGTGTATATGAACTGGGAATTTTAGGTGATACTTGTGGATAGATGTAGAAAATGGTGTAGAGAATGTGAATTTTGGTGTTGGCATTGTATAGAATTTTTTACATTACCAGATTGTTGTGGTCAATGCTTGTTGACTGTATAGGTCGTAATGGAAATGGAATAGCAATTTTTTTTTTTGTAAATGAAAGGATGGTTGATATATTGCTAGTTTTGAAGTACATGTTTCGATTTAATTCCTACAATTTACTCTGTTTTCTTATTTAGTTTAGTTTTATTATAATTTAGTTTCTGAGTATTCAAAATTTTCTAATTTAATTTTTAAATTTGACTTTATTTAATTTTAAGTTATATTTTGGTGCATTAGATTTTCCTGACACGTAATCACCCTTGTAAAATTATCTCTTAGACATCACCTAAATTGTTTAACTTCAAATTTTCAATGCATGTTATCATATATGACAAACACTATTGTGTGTCACCACTTTTTGTGATACAATTAATTATGCGATAGGGGAGTGATTTTTCATCCAAATCCGTTAAAATTGTAAAACAATGTTGCGTAAACAATTTAGAAAGATATCAATATGTTAATTCTTTTACGACAATACACCCGAATGAAAGTGGTCAATCAATCTATATTGACATATGCAACAATTTGCCTTAAAATATGGCACAATTTCTATTATCCAAATGATGTTCATATCAAAGGAAGTTGTTGTCATCTTCAGTGTCCGAATGAAGCACAAAACTAGGAAATGCACTTCTGATGTCCCTGTAATTTGACAAACCCAACACAGACCAGATCAGCCAGTACTAAAATTTACTGTCATGAGACCAATTCAGCTGCACAAAGATGATGGCAAATTTTACTTGAGATATGGAATTGTCATGTTCTTGAGCAAATTCGGATTCCGACCCACAAAATCTTTCCACTCTTCCATGTCGATTTTCCCATCTCCTTTCAAATCCGCCTCCTCGAATGTCTATCAAAAAAGTTGGATAAAATTGACTTTGTAATATTTTTATTATCAGTAATAACCGCAGGTGTGGAGTTCTGTTTCACCTTGTCAATAATGGCTTCAACAACATCCTCAGGCAGGATCAGGTCGGATTCAATGAGAAGTGCCAAGATCATCTCCTTAACCTATGAGCAAGGCAAGCAAGTTCTTATGAGAAAATAAGAATGACCAGTGTTCTAAGAATCGGCCTAGGCGGAGATTTTTAGAACACCAAACAATTTCATATAATCTGTCGATTAAAGTTGGCTAGGTGGATCTAGGTTAATTAATATAGAATGCTTATATAGCAATCGGATAAATTCAAAAACTAAAGAAATACAAATCCGATAAATTCCCAAAATCCCTATCCACTTGACATGGCATAATCATGAACAACATAGTACTAGGTTAATTAATATAAAATGCTTAAATTTACCTCTTCTCGTTCGATGAAGCCTGTTTGCCATATATCGTATAAATGAAATGCAACTGCATGGCACAAAATATTGACATTGTTTTAGTTTCATAATCATTGATTCATAAACTCTGCTAAATCTAATTAAAAGATCGTGAAAAAAAATCGAAAATGTCCTACAAATAATTTTTTCTTCTTGAGGTGCTTGTGGGTGGAAGACACTGAGAGATCGAACAAAGTCTCCGAATTCTATGAACCCATCATGATTCGAGTCGAACAAGTTGAAGATCTGAAAAAAACCAAGAAAACATTGAAATCCGTTGGAATAGTAATAGAATAATTGCAAAAACTAGCAATGTATTATTCGATTTTTGGAAGGAGTATTCACGAGTTGTGTTTACTGCAAAAATTGTTCGTCAACTATCCATTTTTTGCATGTCGAGACAGATGGAAGTTTGGTCACGCGACCACGCATTTATTTTCTTTTCAAAATGACTGTTTTGCCCTCCAAATATTAAAACTCTAGAAACAAGAAAATGAAGTTAGTTGACTTCAACGTTTTAAGTAAATTCTTTTATTTTTTAAAAAAATTAGCATGCAATTTTCTATTATTTCCAAGGGTATTTGTGTCTTTTTCACTTCATTGTTTTAGTTTGTGCAATTATCACTGTAATAGTCATCAAAATGTGTGGAAATGAACTGACCCTGTCTGTGAAGAGACTATGCTTCTTGCTATTCCTGAATATCCCAAGCTGAAACTCTTCCTAAGTACATTAAAAAACTCGATTAATAATCGAAAATGGTAAGTGAAAAGATCGTTTATATAAAGAAATTAAACATACTTTGCTTATAAGTCCATCGTCAACTAAAGAGCTGCTCAGTTTTCTGAATAACTCATACAAAGCTTCAACTTCAGTTAAACTAACTGCACAATTAAACAATATCTGTATTTAATAAGATCATAAAAACCCAAAAGGCGCGAAACTTGAAATAAAGAGCACGAAAAAGAAAACCGAACTCACAGCAAGTTTGATCGGCAAGAACAGCTGTTTCATCGAATCCGACACTCCTTTGCTTCATACAAGCACAACCCATTTTTTTGTGCGCAATAAGGATGCAAAATACGTTACCTAGTACTCGAGGCTATAAACACAATAAGCTGTTGTGAAATATACCTAACTCCATCATTTTCAGCCACAAGAATCAGTTCAGCGTATCATAAAAATGGCTAAATCGGGTTTGAGATAATATAACTCAATAAGAACAATATAAAATAATGAAAGGGCATTTACATCACTAATCATGAAAAAGGGTTCTCAAAAACCATAGTGAAGATGTGCGATTGTGAATCTCTCATTTTTAGCCACAAGAATCAATTCAGTGTATCATAAAAATGGCTAAAACGGGTTTGAGATAATAAAACTCAACAAGAACGATATAAAATATGAAAATGGCATTAACAGCCCTAATCACCAAAAGGGTTCTCAAAACTATGATTAAAAACCATACCGAAGATGTGTGATTGTGAATCTCTCACACTCAATCCTAATGTTTGGCCCCTGTTGAACCTAGAATTCCGCTAAAATAAGTGATGTCTAATTTATCAGATGAACAAAGCAAAAACTAGTGGGTTGGTGACCAAACCTGTCATGCCCTGACTCCACCAACATAGAACTTGTTCTTGTTCTCAATTAGTGGCCAGTGATCTCCAATTCAATTCAAGTCAAGAATCTGGTTCTGATTCTGTCTCTAAAAATGAACAAGAAAAAAGTTGCAAGAAACCCAATTATTCAATAAAAATAGCCAATTACGTTAAGGTCTAAGAGAAAATAAGCAAATCTAGTAATCTTTTCAATTCCAATCCATAGAGCCCATATTCTCCCAAATCTAGAACCATTAACCGAAGAATAATCAGTACGATTCCCCCATTTCTCTTATTCCACAGCTCAATATGGACTAATCGAGGATCATTAGTTGAAATTGTTCAAGAAAATCGAATAAAGCAGAAAAGATAAAGAACCCGAATCACTTAGAAGCACGTAATCATAAACTGGCATAAAACATGTATATATGCATATTATCATAACAATATTGCAAATAAAACCACGTGAAGAATATCAAAATGTCATCTTAAGAACTGAGAACAACAAAATCAACTTGGTGATGATAACCGATATTTGTCAATATGATTTTACTTGCGATCCTCTTGGAACAGAACTTGATTCCATCTTGCACTCTGACTTGGCAATGATTTCTAATCATTTACTATAGTGTTCAGCAAAAAACCGGGAAATGCTACTGTTACGTCCCTGAATAGTTGAAACAAAAAAACTCAGTAAATATTAGCAATAAATAAATAATTATATCAAATAGTCATTTTCTTTTTTTGTTTATAATCGAATAAGTGCTCTAAAAACCTATATCATGAACTAGTGGATTATTCTAGTAAAAATCACTCTTGTGGAGCAAACTTTGAACTCATATCAGTAGTTGGATTAACAAAATAGAAGCCTGAGATTAAATCTCACTTTAGTGTAAAATATATAATTTTGATGAAACTGGATTTAATTTATTTATTATTAATGATGTATTTTAATCTCAACCCTTTGTTTTATAAATCCAACGGTTGAGGTGGGTTATTAGTTTCACCTGAATAGTCTTCTCATGAACTATTTGTGGTCTTAATGTATATAAATAACTCAAACTTGTTTTGAAATGTAAAATAAAAATTAAGAGCTCACTTTAAACATGGAAGAGTCATGTTCTTCAAAATCGTTGGGCTCTTTGCTACAAAGTCTCTCCACTCTTCTCGGTCAATTTTACCATCGCCTTTCGAATCTGCCTCCGCAAATGTCTGTAGAGCAGAAGTAGACCATAAATTAATTATCTTGATGATTATACGAAATAAAACAGATACAAAAGCGTGGAGTAATCAAATACCTTGTCAACGATGGATAGAACAACATCTTCAGAAAGTACGAGATCTGATTCACCGAGGATAGCCAACACCATTTCCTTCACCTTGAGTATCCACACATTGAAAGATTCAGATATTTGAATAATTACATTTTACCTTATATGCAGCAAAATGGAAAAACCCTAGTTTTCTTTAAATTAAAGAGCGAGGACGGAGTCAAGTTGCTAGGGATTTATTTACCTCGTCGTGCTCAATGTAACCGGTCTTTCTTAGATCATACAATCTGAATGCAACTGCAAGAAGAGAGAATCGGGATTATAAATGATTATGAAAATTTAGCAGATTATGAGATAATTAATATTCATATAACACAGGAAAAATTGCAAAAAGTTGTCATAAACTTTTATTTTTACAAAAAAAATAGCAATGAACTTAACACTTTTTTGCAAAATGCGTAAATTTGTCAAAAATGGCGAAAATGCTTCAAATTAATTTTTGTCAATTTGCTGCATATAAGGTAAATTTGTCAAAAGATGACAAAAATGCCCCTTCAAAATGAT
>JAYMTP010005894.1:0-12749 GCA_036897365.1 Geranium brycei | reverse complement strand
TATTATAATTTTAGTGTTTTTCAAATTTTGATTTATTTAGATTTTGCATTTATTTAATATATATATATTCTATTAAATTACTAATAGAATAATAAAATTCTATCTAATAGTAATAGAATAGAATTATTTATTATATTAATTATACTTGGTTTTATATATAAATTAACTACATAAAAATTTGAACCCATTATCTACGGGAAGCAAAACAATCAAGCAGGGGCAAAACCACTCAAACTATGTCCATTTTGTGGTTTTCTCTTACTAATGTTGTATATACATGGAACTTAAGGAGGGGCAACTGCCCCCCTGCCCCCTACAGTTCTGCTACTGCCTTCATCCCTACACTAGTTTTTCAATAAACAATCCCAATAAACTAGCAATATAATTTAGATTCATCATCTTGCGATTATTTTTTTCCGACACTTATTTTTAATCGAAAACTTCAATCCCAAGAATCTAACATTATATTTCAGATTCATCTTGTTTCACTTATATGTGTAGCAATTCTCATATCAAATTAGTATCAGAGGACGCTTTTGATGGTCGATGACATGTCCAATGAACACAGGCTTGTTAGTGATCTAGAATTCAAAGTCCAATAATTTAAAAAAAAAAACCCCTAGACATGATGATTTCGACAAGGTTGTGGACAAGTGATAATGTGAAAGGATCACACCAATATGAAAACTATTATTCCAAATAGGGTATCATTTGACAATAGGAGTTTTAAGAAGGGGGGGGGGGCATTGGCTGGAGAATTCGAAAAATATTAGTATATAATTTTGTTGGAAAATTATATTTTCCCCCTTTAATCTTAGTATATATACAAAACTTGTCTAAAAAGATTAGAACCATCAAGTAGCTCAGTGGTAAAGATGTGTGTTTTTCAACTTGGAGGTGACAGGTTTGAATCTCATAAGGTTTTTTTTTCTAAAATAGGATAGCATTGTACTGGGCCTTTATAATGTTGTTGGGCCTCTACGAATTTGATAATAATGTAAAAGAAACATACACTCTCTCTTGGGCCTCTACAAATTTGGTAATAATGCAACACACACTCTCTTAATCTTCTCAACATATGTTAATTGTAATTGTGATATAACTCGAGCATTGTTTTAGTTCAATTTGGGTCGTTTATTAAACGAGTCCAGCTCGAGCTAATTTATCACGGTTTATAAGGCTCACGAACTGATTTACTTTGTATTTATACATACATGGAAGTTAAAGTTGAATTTAATTGAAAAAGTAAATGATCAAGCTCGAATTATATGCATTTATTTATTATTATTTAATTAATTATAGTATTAATAAAATTAAATTTTTAGTGTAGATTTTCGCCCCCCCCCCCTTGAAATTTTTTTTGAATATGCCCCTGGGTGTATCCCAAAGTGCATAAGTTGAGGCAAAGCAACATGCCCGTATGAGTATGTTGGATACACTGAGAATAAAAGTTGAATTGAGAGAAGTTTACGAGTGTTATGTTGCTTAGTTCAATAGTACTCTAGATTGAGACATTATGAATGTGATCGGTTTACAACCTTCCTACATGTTGAATTATGTAATCAAGTATGCAACAAGCATTAAAGTTCAACATAAATAAAGATGAATTAACACACTTAGAGGATTTGTTGAGGCCAAAGGTTATAAGATAACATAACAACACGGAACAAATATCACACCAAGCTAAAGCTAATGAGTGAGTAAGCCTTTAAAACCCTTAAAAAAACTTCATCGTCATAAGTGTCAAAGTTTAAGGTATATTTTGTCTAGTTATCCTGGTTGAAAAGTAATAATACTTGTGGAAGATGCATGTGTTGTTGGTGAAGAAGAGGACTTCGATAAGCATGATGATGAGTACACTGCTGAATGTAAGATGAAAGATGTTATGTATGCAATACGACTCATGTGCATGCTTTGGTTGTACAAAGAAATCTCAAATTAAGCCTGGGTCCAACAAACTAGAAGGACTGGTTGAGAGTCTATGTGTTTGGAACCAAATGCTCATACCTACATCACATTTAAAATCAAGGTAAGCAAATGACTGGTGATGACACAAGAAAATGGTTCCATGAAAGTGACGCATGAGCATGTCAGCTATGTCAAATATATAAGCACAATATTTATAGCTCAAACACATTGATTAATTTACACACATTGACTTGATACCCTTAGTTTTCCAATTTCTATTTTTCTAATATTTAGTTTTTAGAATAAGCGGCTTGCATGTCAAGTATACTTACTTTTCAAATTTCCTTTTATTTTATAGTATGTTATGTTTTATCATAGTTTCTAATCACATTCTTTAACAGAGAATCTTAGTGCATTTAAATGGCTTTTGGCTCTTTCGAAAAATTAGATTTAAAAAAAATAAAGTAGACACTTATATTATATAGAGTCCACCGCCATTATATACGTCATATATGGAAGGACATAAACCATGTTCATGTCCTAGTTTATTCCAGACAGAGCTGCCTTAATCAAGAAATGGGCGACTATGTTAGCCGTCCGCTTAAAATTAGATTTTAATGAATAAGAATTATCAAAACTTTGTGTTCAAAACTCTGTCTTTTTTACTCATCACTTAAGCCAGGGAACGTCGGTGTGACATAAAACTTATCTTAATCTACACTCGGCTAAGTGACAATTGCGTTCCTCAAAACCTACCCCCAATTCGTTACTCTTAACTTATTATTTTCTTTCGTTCCTACTCTTTTTCTTCAGTCTCAAAATTTCACTCCTACTAAACCATCAAAATAATTCAATTCCAACTGTCACATGTTCCTATAGTAATTCGCGTATCAGGTGTAATCAGATCCTAGTTAGATGGACAGTGACAAGTTTGTCGGGGAGATCCGGGCCTTACCTATGAGGAGCACCCAAGGAAGTCCATATACACATTAGAGTTGGAAGCATTCGATTGAGAACTAGTTGTGTAGTGAGAACGTTAGAGCCACTGGAATTCACTTATTTCCAATAGACATTCACTTATTTCCGTTAGACATCACTTATTTTCAATGACCATAGTCAGTTCTCATGTTTTAACAAAAGATTTTGGTTCTCACTTTATTTGTCTCCTATATAAACTCTTCTTATACTCAGCAATTTTCCGATGTGGGACTTTGAATTCACATGTGGACTTAACAATCCCCCCTACACATTGAGTCCTATCACATCGGGTTGGCTACCCATAAGACCATACTTTAACCTTGGTATACTCAATCTCACAAGGACCCTTTTCATCATATATGTGCATCACCGTAAGAGAATTCGATCATGGTCTTGGTCTTACAAACCGTAGGATTACCCGACTCACTTAACTAGAAGAATATACCGGACCGAGCCTTTAATACCACTGTTGGGGATATCCAAACCTAATATAGGAGGAGCACCCAAGGAAACTCATATACACATTAGAGTCTACATTTAACAAAAAAGAGTAGCCTATTAGGTTTAGGGTCCAATGTGTATATAAACTATTTCTCAACCCAGTAATATTCCGATGTGGGACTTTGAACTTAAATGTGGACATAATAATATCTCCCTCCACATTGAGTCTCATCACATTGGGATGACTCCCCCTAAGCACATACTTTAACCTGAGCTACTCAATCCCACGAGGATCATTTTCATCTTATATGGTCTTATCAGCCGTAGGAGTACCCGACCCACTTTACTAGGAGAGTTTTACCGAACCAAGGCTCTGATACCATTGTTGGGGATATCTGAGTCTACATAGGAGGAGCACCAAAAGAAGCACATATACACATTAGAGCTCACCTTTAATACACACCTCTAGGGTCCAATGTGTATATAAACTATTTCTGAACATAGTAATCTTCTGATGGGGAGGCTTTAAACTTACATGTGAACATAATAAAGTCTACATGTGTTACTAATGGCGAGAAAGATGTCAACAAGTATTTGTCCAAAGGATTACTGAACTCGAACTCCAATTTCAAGAACTTACAGAACGCCTTCGCGTTGATGGTTCCGAAAAGGTCGTAGATATAAGTGGCATCACGAAAGAATCACAACATGACCGAAGTTATGATTCTGAGGACGATGTCATTCGACAAAAGAAGTTTCAAACTCATCCTCAATCAAATATGGGGGTGCAAGGAGGTATGGCCAGTTATATCAATCTAGGGAAGGCCAAACCCATTACGGAGATCGCGAGCCATACGAGAGAAAGTCACATAAAAAAGACTAGCTATACTAGCATGCCAAAACTTGTCATCCCGAGATTTGAAAGCCGCATGAATGCGGATGACTCTTTGAAGTGGTTAATCACCGCAGAGAAAGTGTTAGATAATGTTGAACCACCGAAAGATCGAAAAGTAAAGCTAGTGACTGTAAAATTGAGGAAAGACGCTTAATTTGGTGGGACAACATTAAAAGACAACGAGAAAGAGAATGTCGTAACAAGATCATAACATGAGATAAGATGAGAAAAGAATTTAAAATAACATATTTGTGTTCTGTCCACAAACAAGAGGTGTATCTCAAAGTGTAGAAGTTGAGGCAAGCAAGCATGCCCGTAGAGCTACAAAATTTGAAATCTCGACGATGAAAGTCGAATTGAGGGAAGTTGTGAGCATTCCATTGCTCAATTAATATTAGATTTGTGGTTGACTTACAACTTTACTATACGATGAATGACGTGATCATAGATTCATATGCACTGAATGTTGAATCTCAACACAAACAAAGAAAAATTTGAAATCTTGACGATGAAAGTTGAATTGCATATGGGTTCAGAATCAGACCCGTAATAGGCCCACACGAAACTATTTCAAATACGATGAGTTTGGGACTGTGAAAACAACAATTAAGGGCCCAAACAAATATTTGAAATCTAGGTTTTAATTAATTATGATTTTTAAATATATTTTAGTAATTCATAATATAATTAGATTTTAGTGTTCATTAGATTTGGTGGTAGGTTTGATATTTAATTTTATTTTCCAACTTAGGTTTAGGCTGAGATATTAGTTTATTTAAAACTCTCTTATTTTATTTGCGGAATCAACTTTTATCATATTAAACTAAATTTCTTTCAAATTGTTGAATGTGTGCTTCAAATTGTTGGATTGAAGCTTTTGTAGTAATTTGTAATCACTATTATCCATGCAGACTCATTGTGCCAAACTCTGGCTTAGTCGGGAACATCGAGTCTCCAATCGAATTCAAATGTTTTTTTCTTCCCCACCCTCCAATTAAAAATTATTTAAAATATGTGTTAACAAAATTTCGAGTTGGAGACGAGAAAACCAAAGAATAAATGAGAACGAGGCAGGGATGGGGGTTACAAGGAGAAAAAAACTCGCCCCGATGCCTGCCTTTATTTAAGTTCGTGAACAGATTTACATCTAGACTCTGATACTACATCATAAGCCCAACTCACCCAAAATTTTAAGTTTATAGTCGGAGGCCGATACCGTAATGTAATCTAGTGAACATATTCACATTTTGCAGACACGCCTTAGTAATTTTTCATTACAAGAAGGGCATTATCGTCATTTCCCATCCCCAGTCCTCCCCTCTTAATTTTTACAAGTGTGCCCAAGAGCAAACCCGCTCCGAAAACTCGAATTTCCCCACACCCAACTAATCGCCATCGGGTTCCAAGTCCTCGCCACGCGGCCTCCTCCCATTGGCCAGACCGTGACGCTACGGCGAGTCTCTATAAACACGTTTCTCCGAGCAAAATAAACCCTTCGCCCTCATAATTTTTCACCTCTCTCCCACACACCCAAAAACGAACCCATCTCTCTCTCTCTAGATTTTTTTTCCTTCTCACTCCTTCTCAATTTCTCGCGTCGTCGGCGCTTAATCCAAAATCTCGTCGCCGCCGTCTCGCCGCCGCCGGTTCCTCGCCTCCGCCGCATCTCGGCCTCGCCGCCGCGACCCGAAACCGATCGTCGCGCATCAGATTCCAGCCGCCGGACCCCGATTCTCCGGCGAGTTCACCTCCGTACGTCGAACCGTTATCGATTCGAACCCGAGCCTCGCGTCGCGGTCTCTCTCTCTGTGTCTATTTGTCTTCATCGGCTTTAACTCGTGGAGCTCTAGTCTCTGTATCGAGGTGAGCCTGTTGTTTATCGGTAATCGGCTCTGTTGCCGGCGTTGATTCATCGGTTTCACTGCGAGTCGCCGTGAATTTAGGGTTTCAGGTTGCGGATTGATGGCTGGTTTGGTCGTCGAGTGATTTCGTTTTGGGTTTTAGAGTCCGATTTTGTTGTGTTTTGTTTCAGGGGTCGGTGATCTGTGGGTTGCTTTGTGAAAGTCGTTTGATCCGTTGGTTTCTGGTCGGATGAGTTTTGCGATGCCTAGGATTGAATTTGCTTGAGCTTGGGGCTTGCTTTTTTGTTCTTAGGATTGATAAGAGGTTGAGTGAGGTTGAATTGTGTAATCAGTCATTTATGGTGTGGCACTCATGCAATTTAGTTAGATTTTAATATGAGCTACGTGCAATTTATTATCTGAATTATTATGGGGTTCAAATGGGTCCTTTCAATTTTGGGTCATTCTAATATACACTTGCACCTAGCTTCTGTTTGGGTCTTCTGAAAATGTTGGAAGAAAATTTGAAATGAAATGAAGTCATGTTTCTATGGTGTTAATTATCAAATTGATAATGATTCTTGATGTTACATGATGGTTTTCTTTGAGTTCTGAGTGGATGATGTTTGAAATGTACTTTTCTTCTCTTTCTTTCTCTCAATGAGGAGTGAGGACTGAGTTTTTTTATTGATCAGGCTTTATTGTTTGCCACCCAGACCTCTGGAGGGACCCTAGCAGATAGCAGAAACATTTTGGCATAAATATAACACTTTCTGTTGGCAACAGAGGATTGCAGTGAAGACATTGAAGTAAATAGGAGCTATACAACTTCCATGTGTGAGGATGGCTTTTTTTAGGAACTATTCCAACGAGACAGTTTCAAACAATGTCCTTGAAGATAAAGGTCAAGGCCAGAAAGACGATAGAATTCACAATGTGGTGAACGAGGTTGTAGATTTGGCTTCGAGTGACAAGGAGTTTGATATGAACGTAGATCCTCAGTATGAAAGTGAAGGGGAACAAGATGATGCCGACCGATTGCAAACTGATGCAGCTGCCAATGATGGTATTGGTTTGACAGAAAATAACTTGCAGCCTTCTGGGAGGAGAACAGCTGCAGCTGGAAAGTGGGGTACTACTTTTTGGAAAGACTGCCAACCAATAGTCCCTCGTGCCGGGTCTGGTTCTGGACAGGATTCTAAAAGTGGGTCTGACCATAAAATTGCTGAAGGCTTTGACGGAAATTCATCAGATGCAGGAGAGGCTAGACTAGATTCAGAAGAAGATGACGGGAACAAAAGTTTAGGCAAGGGTCAAAGGGGACATCCCGACGTGCCTGCTGAAGAAATGTTGTCGGATGAATACTATGAGCAAGATGGGGAAGAGCAAAGTGACTCAGTGCAATATAAAAGATTTAATCATTCCGTTGTTTCCAATTCTAGGTCCCAGTCGAAGCCACACCCTGTTAATAATTACATGCCTAGAAACTCAAGAGCTTCAAATGATACAGATGATGACGATGAAGGTGATACTGAATATGAGGAGGAGGATGAAGTAGATGGTAATTTGTTTGACATTGTTGTTTTTCCTCTTAGAATGCATGCCACTATGGCAGTCAGTGTTGTGTGATTTGGCTAACAAAGACATATACTGGAATTTGGACTCTTGGGCTTAATTTGTGTTGTCTTATTGGATGCAGAAGATGACCCTGATGATGTAGACTTCGATCCAGATGATACAGTTGTTCGTCCAGCCAACAAGGTTATTATGCTAGCATTTCTTGCCTTTCGCACCAAATTTATTATTTCATTATTTGGATGTACTTCTTGTGTGGTATCTTTATTTATTTATTACTATTATTATCATTATGACAATGATATCAAATCAACTAGTTCACAGTGATGTTAATGATGTATACTTCTGTAGTTTAGTTAGTGTACTAGATGATGCTATATATTTTAATTCATCATTTGATATTGAAAATCATTAAAATCAGCAAGGGAACCTCACATAAAGGATTATATCGTGGTGAAAATATTAAATGTATCACAATTGTAGACATTGCAGTAAATTTTGGAGTCTTAAATGTCTAACAAATTCATTACACCGTAGGGAAGTAGGTGATCCGGTAATAAAAAGTAGGAAATTCAATTAGGAGAAACTAAAAAGGGTAGGTGTATACCAAAGCTAACATGGAAAGAATTGACAAGAAAATATATATAGTGGAGGAGGAACATATGAGTTGAAAATCTCAATGAGTTTTGGCAGAGAACTCATGTAGCCAACCCCAACTTTGTTTGGATGATTTCGTTCCTGTTAACCTTCATTATAATGGGGCAAGATGTTGGATAAAAAGATGGAACCTTATACAAAATAAGAAATGAGGAATAGTTTTGAAACGGCATATAAATGAAAATATACTGAATTTGATGTTTTATAATTAGATTTCTGAAAAAAATTGTCCTAATTGCAATCTTAACATAAAATATACCCTTTAATTGGATTTCTGAATTAGATAGCTTTTGAATTATATTGACAGGAATGGGACCCCCCTATTTGTTGTCTAAACTAAGTGCCTTTCTTTCATATGTTCATTCCCACCCCAAATACTTTTCTCATCACCTGGCATTTATTCATTTCCTTTCCTCCAATCAAAAAGGGAACAGGAATCACATTTCCAATTGGTTGAATTCACTTAAACAAGAGACCATATTGCATGTAAACTGACAAAAAGGAGGATAACCTTTCTTCTCTTTATTTGGTTCTCATTCCCCAAACAACAGTCGTAACACTACTAAATGTGTTGGAATTTAAGTATTTGTTTTGTGATTATGGGTACACAAATAGTTTGTGGTTCTGATGTAACCCTATGTTTCTTTGGCTATTAACTAACTTCTTAATAATAGTATGCATGATGTACTCCCCCCCTCTCTCTCTCTCTCTCACACACACACACACACACACATATGTATAGATTTTAGCTGCTAATATTAACTTAGTTTGGGAAATGATTTGGCTATTGTTCTTTTAATTTTCTCTGCTAATGAATCCCCCTTTCGTTGACACCAGGCTAAGGACTGGGATGGTGAAGATTCTGACGGAATGGATGAGAGTGATGATGATCTAGACATCTTGGACGAAGATAGTATATATTACTCAAAGAAATCGAAGGGCAAGCAAGGAAGCAAAGGTGGGCAGAAGGCTAAAATTTCAAGAGAAGATAAGCCCTCTCATACCTCTGGCCGTCAAAAGAGATGGAAACCATCATTTGAAGATGAGTCATCAGCGAAGGAATCTGGCAGTGAAAGTGATGATTTTAGAGGCATGACAAGGAGAGGTACAAATCAGCGTAAAAATAATTTCCGGTCTGCCATGTCAACTAGTATAAGTGGACGAAACAACGAGGTGCGCACTTCAACTAGGTCAGTCCGAAAAGTATCCTATGTTGAAAGTGATGAAAGTGAAAAAGAGGATGAAAGCAAAAAGAAGAAATCCCCAATGGTACAGTCGGTATTCCATAGTATTTATTTTTTTTATATGCACTTCTAAATGTTAATTTTCATTCAGAGTTTCTATCTACTTGACCTTTTTAGTCTTTATTGGTAAGTACTTGTATACATAGATTAGAAACCAGATAAACAAAGACAGATCAGAAGTTATAAGATGCTATAATACATTTTTATCAGAAACCAGATGAGCTAAGACAGATCAAAAGTTATAAGATGCTATCATACATTTTTGTGGGAGAAGTATCCAAAAAGGTTTCCTTTCAGTCGTAAAGGGCATTCTGTTTGTGGATTACTTTGTTTTGCTTGTCTTGAGATCACACTTATGGGTTATTACCTACGTATTTATTCGAATTACAGTTTGTTATATCCACAATTCAAGTGATTCAACTCATGATTTAGTTGAGGGAAGGTCATTGACAGTGTGCTAACCTCTCGAGGCGTAAGGTAGGCTTGTAAGATATTACTATCAGCTGAAATTAAATTCTCAGAAGGTTCAGCATCTGGCTAAGCCTTTTCTATCAGTATTAGCCTTTCACACTTCATAATATATGATTGGCTCTTGATAAATATATTATAAGTTCCAAAATAAGTTTCAGATGCCCCAAAATAAGGATTCCTTTGCTTATTTAGGAAGCTATTTATTATGACTTATTATTAACACCCTATGTTTGAGTTAGTTACAACCACTTAGTAGTGTAGCACATGGAGATCATGTAGTTTAAATGGAAGCACCAATACCATTAACCCTTGATCTTCACTTAAAATTATATGGATCCTTGGTTTTGGCGGGGGAGCTTGCTTTGTTGTTTGATTGTGAGAAGTATTTTGTGATAGGTTGCAAATTTTTTCTATGGTGACTGTGCAGTCAATGGTTTTGGTACTGGATAATTACTGAATCTCAACTCAAACAACATGTGTACCTTGGATTTGGTGTTGTTCCTTTAGCTGACCCTAACTAATAGTACTTGGGGACATATGATTTTGTCATAAAAGCTCTCCTTTTCCGTTAACTAGCAAGGTTACTTTTAACTCTGATGTGTGCAAATTTGGCACATAACATGCGCCATAGAACACTAATGATGGTTGGAGACATTTTTTGTGGTGGTTCTCAATGTATTGACTTGTTTTAGGATGCTAGTTTGTTGAGAATCTTGATTTTCCTACCCAATGGACATGGCAGTTTCTTAGTTAATTTAAGTTCTAGTTATGATTAAGTCTGATTGGTTGCATTATTTCATGGATGTTGGTGTTACTCTTGGATTTGTTCTGATGTTCATCTTATTTTCTGCATCAACTGTTTAGGAGCATATGGAGGATGAAGATGGTGAAACCATTGGAAAAGACACAATTGAAAAGATTCTTTGGCATCAGCCAAAGGGCATGGCTGAAGATGCTCGGAGGAACAAAAGATCAACAGAACCTGTGTTGTTAAGTCACTTGTTTGATTCTGAGCCTGATTGGAATGAGGTGGAATTTCTCATAAAATGGAAAGGGCAGTCACATTTGCACTGTGAATGGAAATCATTCTCAGAACTACAAAATGTATGTCATTTTATTGATGTACTTGTCTATTTTTTATATTGGGGTGGCATGAATGTACTAATAGTGTGTTAACTTGCATTCATTGTTCTGCATCCCAACTCTACAGTTTTAGGTGCTTGCTTTGTGTCTATCTATATGTCTGCTCTCTAATGTTAATTGTTTTATAATGTGATTTGCAGCTTAGTGGGTTTAAGAAAGTTCTGAATTACACAAAAAAAGTAATGGAGGATGTGAAGTATAGAAATACAGTTTCTCGAGAGGAGGTAACCCTTGATTTTCCTACGCCAGAATTGGATTCTTAATTTTATGTGGTATGAAGAATTGTAGCTTTAGAGTGCATGTTAATTAAATTTATGACTAGCAATGCATTTTGGATGTTATAAAACTATGAATATGAACAGCTGTGAACTATGGGTGCTGTGTAAAATCATGAATTATTAATGACAACAAATTTGGCCTGCTGTTTAAATCACGAACAGTATATTGGGTTTTTATATAAAATACTGACTATTTGCTTGATTAACTAGTGTCAAAATGATGACTATCTGGTGATACTGTTAACTCACTTTTTAACAAGTTCTGTCTCTAGATGGTACTTAATTTTTCATATCCTGTAGAATGGTATTTTATCCATGTTAGATCGATATGCCATAACTGTCCTGTTGAAGGGAGATAAATGTTCCTTGCTGATTTGTTAACATTCTAGATTGAGGTCAACGATGTGAGCAGGGAGATGGATTTGGATCTCATCAAGCAAAACAGCCAGGTTCCTGATTCCTCATGATTTATTTATCTTCTTGGCCATCAGTCATCACCTTCTTTTTGTTGCAATTAGATTTCATGGCTTCCATGTTTTAATTTTTTCTGAGTGGTTTGTTATACGTTTTCTTTTTCAGGTGGAAAGGATAATAGCTGACCGAATCAGTAAAGATAGCTCTGGTAATGTTATTCCAGAGTATATGGTCAAGTGGCAAGGATTATCGTATGCTGAAGCAACATGGTATGTGACTAGACTATAAGTTCAATGGTTTTCTGGTTGGTTCCATGGTATGTACTCTTTTGTAAATGCATCATGTAATGGAAAAGTATATACCTTTATGTATATGCTTCCTGTAAAGTAGCTCCTACAATCCTTTGCTGTAGTTATCCTATCATTAGGTCTTTTACTATGTAGCATATCTTTTGTTTCTCCCATGTTCATTTTTTATAAACAAAATTTGTCTCGGAAAGCCTGTAATGCATACCAATTGTTGATATTAGGGAGAAGGACGTGGATATTGCATTTGCTCAAGATGCCATTGATGCATACAAGGTAGTCACTTTCTATTTTGTGATTTTTTTCTATGTATGTTGACTTCAATTTTTTATTGAACTTGTTGCTTGCACAATTATAAGCTCCCCTGCTACATATGTATAACTCACTTGCATAAATACGAGCTCCTCTGATCTTCATGCTTTGTCCGTAATGCCACTACAAAATTCTAATATAATAGCATACAATATATATATATATATATATATATATATAGAGGAAAAATCATGTGAGAACCAAACCCTTTTGTGAGAATGTGAGAACAGACTATGGTCATTGAAAATAAGTGAATGTCTAACGGAAATAAGTGAATGTCCCTCGGA
>JAYMTP010005893.1:0-12749 GCA_036897365.1 Geranium brycei | reverse complement strand
CATTATAGGTATATTTATAAATATTTTTAATCATTATTCAACTTTTGGTAATTGACTATGAATAAGTATATCAATTTATGTTAAATAAAATACAAAAATGCAAATCCGCCGGCCCCGCCATGGCCCCAAAGGCTTCTGCCCGCCATCATAGCGCTGTGCGACATTCATAACACTGAGTTCAACCCAAATCCAATCAAGTCAATCGAGCTTAAACAATGTCAAAATACCTCAAATTCGACCGAACCTAACATTTCTTATAAAACATTACAATGTAGATGACTTATTACATTAGGCTAGGGCACAGCTCCAACAAAAACTCCTTCCCAAATTTGCATGTTTTCATTTGTTTGGAAGACAAAAATACTTTCAATCCAACAGAAATTTGATATTTCCGATCTTATCGAGTCAGAAAAAGGGGTTATGATGTTGGGGAGATCCGAGCCTTACATAGGACTAATACCCAGGAATCTCACATTCATATTATAGCTCATCCTTAACCCAAAAGACTATCCTTTTAAGTTTATGGCTCAATGTATATATAAACACTTCTTATACTTTATAATCTTTCGATGTGAGACTTTGAATTCACATGTGAATCTAACACATAAAACTCATCAATGTCATCTCCATTCTACTCCCCTCTTGAATTTAATTAGTGTATTTTTCTTTCCATAACCATAAAGATAGATTCATTAAAACAATATATGGATCATAATTAATTACTTTGATACGGTCTACAACATAAATCAAAATTTAATATGTCAGAACTTGTTAAAAAATTTAAAAAATAATCCTTCAGAGCGGATATATAAACATTATTTATAAGCTACACTGTTTGTCTTGTATTTTTCGCTGCTAAGTTTGTATTTCAACATTGCTACGTAGATAAATTATTGATAATTAAAGCAATTAAATAAAAAACTAACTTTCCACTAAGAATTTGGGCAATCTGGGGTGCTAGAAACTGGCTCGTCTGGAAGGCGGAGTCGTTCCACCCAGCAAAGGTATCGGCGATGGCCAAATGCCTCAGAAGACTATGGTTCGCAGCCAAGCCAGCGGGGAATGGCCCGGGACTGGGGCAAGCATCGGATAGGGTCACATGGATCCCGCCAGAGCCGGGACATTTCAAGATTAACGTGGACGGGGGTGTGGATTTTGATAGGGGATTATGGAGTGTAGGTCTTGTCTGCAGAGATTCAGAAGGAAGGATCATTGAGGCTTTTTGTAGATGGTTCTTGGGACATCTCCATCCAGAAGAGGTGGAGGACGTGGGCGTCAGGGAAGCCGTCACGTGGGCTAAGGGAAAGAATTAGCCAAGGGTGGTGGTAGAATCAGATTGCCTAAAAGCGGTAGACTATTTCGACGAAAAAAGCAGAGTCCATGAACGTCTTTGGTGGCATAATTAGGGACTGTTGTTGTATCCTATTCACTATTAAGACAAGCTTTTTCGTTTCTTTTGCTCGGCAGATATGCTTTGACTGACATTTGCTGGAATTATGGTGCGGAGTTTGTCCCACCATCTGTTCTTTTGGCTATCCGACTTAATGCCAGATTAGTTGCTCCTTCAAAAAAAAAATATTTGTCTTTGCTCCTTCAAAAAAAAATATTTTAACTTGAAGATAGGGTTAATATTTGGTATACAATCAGCATCAGAGATTTGGATGCTTGTAATTGTGTGCTCGAAGAATTGGAAGGACAATTAATGCAGATCAAGAATTATGCGTGGCCGATACTAATCCAACACATCATTCATCTTTTTGACAACCATTGGTCAAAACCCACATGTTTTTTTTTGTTGAATTCTACTGTCAATACCAACCTTGCTAAGCTTCCAAAATATGAAATTCCAGCTCTTCCTTAATTTCTAGTCATAACTTGCACCGCAAGTTAACTCCAATTTCTTGATTCAATTATGTTGGCTTGATAAAAATATCCAACATTTTTTCAAACACCCCCCCAAAATCAATGCATATATTTATTATTGATTTAAGTCATTTGAATAGTGTTAAAATCTAGTTCTAAAAAAACATCACAGAAATAAGTATGTGACTATATTATCATACATACATGGGCTTATTCAATACATTACATCATAGACAATAAAAATGACAAATCATTGTAAATCCACTATTTTTCCATTTGGTAATTACTTTCATCCATTATGCGGCCATTCTTTGCTTCAATATCCTCAGTCCAATGTATCGGCCTAACATCATAGTAGTTGCTTGAGGGTTCGTTCCCGGAGCGTCGGTCAAACCGATCCATCGACGACCCTGAGAGCACGGATACCCTTCACCCGCAGGTCCCCATCCACCACTTTACCCACAAGACACCCTCCATGGTTATGCGAAGTCGAGTTTATGGCACTCCTACAAAAAGCCCCCACCTCAGCATCAGAACCGTTGAGTGGAGGCACAGGCTCGACGAACCTGAACTCCCTCTCACCAGTCACATTGTTCACAAACTTGAACCTATCAAGAACCGGCGTGTTCAACGTCTCCCCAATCTTCCTCACCCCGTTGACACAACGGGCCAGATCGAGCGGGTCGGATAAGTAGTTGTAGCGTACCTTGGGAGGGACTTTAACGTCAGTGGAGGATTGAAGCGAGTAGTTCCCGACGGACAGAGTTATTCCAACTTTGCTGGCAAATGCACCGACGTTGACGAATGAGGCGGTCTCGACGTATGAGAAGTTTCTTACGATTCCAACGACTTGGAGGGTGGATTGATTTAGGGGGATGGGGGAGGAAATGATGACGTAAGTGAAGGCAATGTCGTAAACGAGTTTTCCAACGAAAGGGTGGTTTTGGATTGTTGGGACACGGAGAGAGGAGAGGTAAGAAGATGGACCGATTCCGCTGAGTAGAAGAAGTTGAGGACTGCCTAAATGCCCAGCGCTTAGTATGACTTCACCCTTACCGCCAATTAGGGCCTTGTGTGACCTTCCTTTTGAATCCTTGTATGTCACTCCTTTCGCAACTAAATCTAACCAAAATGATTATAAAACATTTTAAGGAAAATGACAAAAAAATGTTATATATTATCATAGTTAATATTAAATAACTGGGATAGATCTATCCAAAATTTCTTTGAATAAATTAGACATGACATATCTAATTAACAAAAAAAAACTAAAAATCAAAAGAATTTATTACGGAACTGTATAAAGTAGGAAACCTTCAAGTACGGTTCTAAGGGAAGGAATTGACCCGCCTATTCCTATTCCGATCGGAGGGAGCAGGCCACTCGACATAAAGATTCCGAAACAAGCTATTGTGTAATTTATTAATAATGAAAAAGGGCTTCGAAGTTTTTTTTTCTCGTGCAAGATATATGTATTTTTTTAAGTAAAAAATATTTTTTTTTCTTCAAGTTTTTCTATTTTTCTTTTAATTAAAATTTTTATGATTTAACTTTTTAATTAAATTGTTTTTCAAGTAAGAAATTATCATTTTAATCATTTTTTATAAAAATCTTAATTTCATGAAAATATTTGTCAATACTTTCACAATATATATTTTTTGGGCCAACAAATAAAGTTCACCATATTTTTTTATTGAGAAAGTATATTGCACCCTCTTATAAAAATGTCGTGACACATTTTTTCTCATTTCCCTTTCAATTAGAAATGAAATTGCAATGTTTAACTGAAAATACCTTTGGAGTTGGGAGAGAAGATGAGCCTGTCTACGGAGGCTCGCACGGCGACCCGCATGTTGGTCAAGTTAGCCTTGTTGAGAAGCTCTACGGCGCCAAACCTCCTGGACGAGGCATCGAAAGTAGAAGCCGAAGCCTTGGTTCCGATCAAATGCTCCAGAGTGTAGTTATTATCTGGAGTTACATTGGCTTGCAACAAGCTCCACGGGGACAGTTCATTGTTGTGCGCGACGGTCTCTTCCACCCACTCATACGAGTCCTCCACAACACTCATTTCCCAATTTATCCCCGACGATTGGTAGAACTCCGGATTGGCCCTCGAGTAGAATGCTCCGTTGATCATGCTGGTCCCGCCCAGTATCCTCCCTCTCCAGTTCTCCACGCCGTCTTCGGACGTGAACTTCTGGGCCGGTGTGGTCCCGTCGTCGTCCTGCCGGAGAACGGTGAAGTAAGAGGCGGCGCTGAGGACGTCAGGGTACTCCAGAGGAACGCCGCCTCTCTCCAGGACTAGGTTATTAGCCGGCGAGATTTTGGCAATATCTCGCTGGCTATGTTATCAAACCTTAGCCGGCGAGAGTTTGGCAATATCTCGCCGGCTAGGTTCCCGGCGATATTTTGAAATTCTCGCCGGGAAAACTTCACGAGCCAGGCGAGACATTGGTCGCCTCCAAGCCGGCGAGATATTGATGCAATATCTCGCCGGCTATGACCAGTCCCGACGACACTTGCCCGGCGAGAACCAAGTCGGTGATTTTCGGGCGAGACCGGACCTCCTGCCCAGCGGGAGCAAAGTCTCGCCGCCTAGGAAGTCATTTTTAGTGGTGGTGGGCTAGCTCTATACATGACAAGTACAAACAACATCCACCTTAGCAAATTCGATGAAGGAAGTAAATTGTAATTACAATATAAAAATACTTCCAATATAAGAAAATTAGAAAAACACTTTATTAAATTAGAAAGAAATGATAAACATGGTTGGGTGACTAAATTGGAGTAAACATAATATTCAGGAATTAAGCTCAAACATTTACCATGAATTTTATTCGTGCTTGTTAATTTGTGCAAGTCCAACCAACTGTATGAGCACGCATGGGTTTTAATTCCTGTTTAGAAGTTGATTCAGTTTGCTGGAAATTAATTAGTGGGTTACGTAGTGGTGAAGATTGAAGTTAGTGATGAGGAGGCCAATAAGAAAAGGGCTATATATATATATAGGACATACACGTCGTTTGATAAAGATCATAATACATTATTTTAGTGGTCTGTTACTCATGACTTGACACAAATTGGCATATTAATTATTGTATGCTTTCCCATTATTATACTATATCGTATCCAATATCATGATGCGGCCATTCTCTGCTTCAACATCTGAAGGCCAACGTAGCGACCCATCATCATAGTAGTAGCCTGAGGGTTGGTCCCCGGGGCCGACTCGAAAACAGACGCATCCACAACCCTGAGACCACCAACACCCTTCACCCGCAACTCCCCATCCACTACCTTCCCCGCCACGCACCCTCCATGGTAATGCGACGTCGAGTTCACCGCGCTCCTGCAAAACGCCCCCACCGCCGCGTCCGACCCTCCCAACGGGGGCGCGGGCTCCACGAACCTGAACTCCCTCTGCCCGGTCGCATTGTTCACAAACTTGAACTGATCCAGAGCCGTCGTGTTCAGCACATCAAAAATCTTCCTCACCCCGTTGACGCAGCGGGCAAGATCCAACGGGTCGGAGTAGTAGTTGTAGCGGACTCGGGGAGGGACTCTGACGTCGGTGGACTGGAGCGTGTAGGTCCCGAGGGACAGAATTCTGCCAACTTTGCCGAAGAAGGAGCCGGCGTTGACGAAGGAGCAGGTCTCGATGTAGGAGAAGTTTGGGAGGATCCCGACGACTTGGAGGACGGAGGGGGTGAGGGGAATAGGGGAGGAGAAGGTCACGTAAGTGAAGGCGTTGTCGTAGACGAATTTACCGACGGAAGGGAGGTTGTGGAGAGGTAGAATTCCGAGGGATACAAGGGTGGAAAATGGGCCGACTCCGCTGAGGTGCAAAAGTTGGGGGCTGCCGATAGGGCCAGCGCTCAGTATCACTTCACCTTTGCTTCGAACAAAGGCTGTGTGAGTCCTTCCTGCTGAATCCTTGTACCTTACTCCACTCGCAACTAAACCTGATAAGGTCAGTAATCAATGAATTACCACATCAGGCTGACTCAATCATAAGGCAATTGTCATGACCCCTAAATATGCACAAGGCTCAAAAATTATTTTCTGCTTACAATTTGCCCAAAAGTTTAATTATTTTATGAAATATTACATTATTCTCTATATATTCATAAATTCTTTCTTATCTTCACTTGAGACAGAAATAAATTTTTTTTCTAGGGAGAGGCCGAAATAGATATAGATGCAGTACTCGTAAAAGACAATTCAATTATATAATGAAATTTAAGTTTGAAATAACTTATACACTTAAATTTTCAAGGCTATTTTAAAAAGTTAATAAATCTTCAGTCATTAATTTTTTTTTTACTTCTTGAAACACCAATTTTTTTTTTGAATTCCCTCAAAAAAAAAATTCAATAATAATCACCTTTTCTAACTACCCTTAAACTTACCAATTTTTTTTGATATGGATCGGGTATGAATATACTTATATATCCTATCCGACTCATACCAGATGCATCTAAAAATCATAATAATTTAATAAAAAGTACAAACTCTAAAAATTGAGATTTGATTTTGTGGGGTATGTTTGAAAACTTTGTTGGATTATGACTTTTATTATATTTGTAAATTTGCATTATGAGCTTTATTATTATGTTTCGGTACTTGAATTGTGAACTTTATTATATTTAGAAGCGTGAATTTTAATTAATTTTATATTTAGTTTCGGGTACAAATACTGATATGAAAAATTATACATTTCTGCCGGGTACTCAACGAATCGAATACCTAATAAATGAATGGATAATTGAGCGAATATAGGTACCCACTCAAGTGAGCGGATACGAGTATGGATATGACCATATCCGCTCCATATCTGATTCATTGTCATTCCTACCTATATATTGAGTTTTAAATATTTTAAAATAAAATTGAGGGATAAAATTCTTGAAAAAGTTAGTATTCAAATCATTGAAAATATATTTCAATTTATATTTCTAAAAATAATATACCAATTTTAGAAAAGTATCTTTATTTGAAATCTAGTTGTGGGCTCCAAAAATCCTTGAGCCAACAAATTAGCTAATGAAATAATTATGTACCTGATAAACTAGGTGAGAAGATGATCTTTTCCACAATTGCACGCACGGCCACCCGCATGTTGGTCATGTTAGCCTTGTTCAGAAACTCCACTGCCCCAAACCTCCGCGCCGGTGTCCGGGCATTGAACGTCGACGCCGATACCTTAGTTCCGATCAAATGCTCCACAGTGTAGTTATTGTCGGGAGTCACATTAGCTTGCAACAAGCCCTCTTTGGCCACGACATTCCACGGAAACAGGTCCTTCCTGAAGGCCACGGTCTCCTCCACCCACCTAAACGACTCCTCCACGACACTCATGTCCCAATTGATCCCAGACAGCGGGTAGAACTCCGGTTCGGCCCTCGAGTAGAACCCCCCGTTGATCATGCTGGTGCCTCCCAGGATCCTCCCCCTCCAGTTCTCGACCCCTTCCTCTGACGTGAACCTCTGTGCCGGAGTGGTGCCGGTGACTTGGGCTTGCTGGAGAACGGAGTAGTAAGCGGCGGCTCTTAGGACGTCAGGGTACTCGAGAGGAACGCCGCCTCTCTCGAGGACTAACACCGAGTAGTTTGTGGATAGAGTTGCTGCCAGAGGACACCCGGCCGTGCCACCCCCGATCACAATGTAGTCGTAGTGGGCTATCAGTGGCATGTCGGTACCATTTCTCACCGATGTCATGTAACTGTAATCTGTCCAAGTGTGCAAAAATTAGTGTTTGTTTAAGTATTATATCTGAAATATTTGAATCCGTTTAAAAGTGTTTTATTTAATCAACACGTATAGATGTCATATGATTAATAACAATGAATAAGAAATATATATGTATGTACCGTAAACAGTAGACTGTGCAGTGGCGGAGATACAATTTGTAAGAAACATAGAAAAGAGGAAAAGAATAAGTAGAGAAGAAGAAGAAGCAGCCATGCTAAATTTGTCTGAGTGCATATCTTTCGAGTTAAAATCGAAACAAGTATGTGATATATTTCAACGTGTGCCACAGAACGGTCTTTTATACATGCGTCGTATACGGTGAGCATTTAATAAAATGCAAGGGAATTCATATCACTGCTATAAATAATTGTACTATAGTCTTTGATTTTTTGAACACTCAGAGACAAAAACTTGTGTTATAGGTATTACTAACCTGTCTGAATATATAAGCACGGTCTATTTATAAAAGTCTCTTATGTTTATCCCGTTGTAGGCAAGATCAAACATGATATGACATACATATATGGATAAAGTTTTTTTTGGGAAAATCACACACACGCACGTACGCACGCACGCACACATATCTTAGAGATAGATAGAGATGTAGAAATTTATCGAACGAACCGCACTCCTTCATATACGTAGTCCATTGATGAGAAGGAGCTTAGGAAAGCTTGAACCCAATTCCTACAATGATGAATATAAGCGCAATTGAAATTCCTGAAAAATTATACATTTGTGTATTAATAAGACCATTCACTATTTCTAAAAGCTCGATCATATGATTTGGTTATTTTTTGAAAGATTAGTTAAAATATTTTTGTCTCACTTTACGATATTCTATTTGTATAATATTTAAATTCGTTATTTTTTATTATAAAGTGATCAAAACTGTATGTTAGGTTTGAAATTCTTGGAGATAAATATGAGTAATTTTGTCATTCCATAATGATTAAAAATAAAATAATTGAAAGCTAACATCACACTAACAAAATGTCGTAAAGCGAGACGAAAAATTTCTTAACTGATCCCTCAAAACCAAACCAAAGTCAACTTTTAGTTAAGTGAGAAAGATGTATATTTAACTATGGTAAATTAAGATTATCCTTATATATTAATTTTACAATACTAATGGTACCTTATATTTATATATTGCTTTTTGAAAATATTTTCTTATTATTTTATCAAAGCTCGTTAGATTTTCAGCTATGCTTAGGACGCGAATAAACTTTCAAGGGGTGGGGGTCGAGTTTCCTTATAATTGAGTTCGAGCTAAAAGTTGCACTCATTTAATAAAATATTTGAACTTCCACATAACTTTACAAGACTCGATATGCTCGTAAACTGTGTAGTTAAATATTTAATTAATTTTTATATATTTATAAATAACATTTAACTAATATACAGTGAAAACTAAGGCAAATTGAACTGATTTTGAACTTGACTTATATTTTAGCTAAATTTGAGTTTAACTATATAGAATATTTTGAGTCCGAGATTGAGTGGAGTCATTTTTATCAAGCCGAGTTGAACACTAACAAATTTATCATATATGTATAATCAGCTTGTTTACACCTCTAGTTGAGAAAAATGTAGTAATAAATATGTCTATATGCCCAAAATTACAATAAAACTTAAATAAAGTGTTTTATCTTATATAAAATAATAACTTTGAAGTTAATTTTTTAAAAATAAATTACTGTTTTCTAATAAAATTATGATAACAATTATTTTTTTAGAGAAACTATTTTTTTCAACCGCTGGGGGCGTTTCCTTCATAACAGAGAAATTGCTTTTAATAAAAGCTTACAAAACATACAGAATATTGACCCTAATTGCAAGTTTGTGATAAATATAACTTTTAAAATGAGTATATTCATTAGTAAATATTGTTAAAAAATTTTCTACAATAAAAGTCAAACACATGATGAAAACGAAGGAGGTTTAAATAGAGCTTCAAACCACTGCACTTAAAAAAGTATTTGTATTACATAATACATATAGAAGTTTAATATTGCATAATACATATAGAAGTTAAATAGAGTTCACATTAACACGAGGTCATGAGTTCGATTTTTGGTACATATAAATTTTTTATTCGAATATTAATAAAAGGGTTGAAAGATCGATAACACAATTTTCGAAAGTCTATGTAGAGATGAAGGTTTTTCTGATTTGCAAATAAAAAAAACATATAAAAGTTTAATATTGCAAGTGCAAGGAGGGGCAGAGTTTACTACCATTTCAATCAATCTAAAGATGTTATAAAATTTTAATTTATTACTTTATCTAAAACTGGTTAAACTATAAATTTGGCTCTAAATCATATTAAGAGGAAAAAGAAATAGGTTACAGCTACCGTAGCAAGTGACCGATCTGTGGTAGGCCTAACAAACAGAGTAGCCAGCCGACTTCTTTAATTCAGTCTTGTTTCTAAATGTGGATCGTATAAGTCAAATATACATTATTTATGGTTGAATCCATTTTTCTTTCCCAGCTTTCAAATTGATTAACTTTAAGTTGACTTTAATAATATTAAGTATTTAGTTCTCAATTAATACGAAAGATTATCTTTGATTAGATTTTCGAGTTTCACAATTACAAACGAACTAAAGAGGAAACTGTTGAAAATAAAAAGATTGAAAAACAAAACCAAAGGCTTCACGCCTTTAAGTTATAAACATAAACAAAAGTAAAAGTAGAAGAAACATGATTTAGTAACATTAGTGTGTGAATGGCAACAAGAGATTGGAATAAAGCATAATAAGAAATGAAAGTACTATGATAATAAGAGATTTTTTACAGAAAAATGGTCATTAAAAAACTTATTTACAGAAATGAGTTATTATACAAAATATTTACAAATATGTGTTGCCATAAACTTGTAATAAATGATAGCAGTTGGGATCCATCTTGAGACACATGTTACTGTAAGAATCAATTTGTTTTCTTTTATTTTAGCCGCTGTTCTTTTCATTTTAGTTATTTGTGTGTTTAAGTTTGAATGATAGTAACCAAAATTTGGTGTTAAAAAAAACCATAATTTGGCATGTAGGGCTGTCTCGTTCATAAAGCAAACGAACCAATTGCTTTAGGCCTATTCAAAAAATAGGGTTAAAGTATAATAAAAAATGCTCCAAATTTAAATATTTTAGGCATATTTTAAAAACTAGTGCCTAAAATAATACACTATCAATCACTTTTGCTTCAGGTCTCAAGAACTATATAATTTGGTGTATAACAAAATTTAATTTGGCATGATTAATATTATTACTGTAATTTAAAAATAAATTAATTTATGTATTATTTAATTATGTTTTAATCATAAACATTTATTTATTTTTGTACAATACAAAGAAAAAATATAAAATTTACAATCAAATAAAAATAGAAATAGAAATTAATTAAATTGTAGGTTAAGGTGTTCTTTAGCAACTGCTATAAGTATTTTTATCTCTTTACCGTAACTCAGTGTTGTCCATGGTCCGGTTAACTGAACCAAAAGGTCCAAAATTGAACCGAACCAAAAAATATGGTTTTCCAACTTTAGAACCCTAATTAAAACCAGGTATGCTTGAATGACCGATTTTAACCTCTAGAAAGTGGTTCGGTTTTTTATTTAAACCGAACCAACCATATTTTATGTGCATGATATTTAGACCCTATTTTTTATTCATTGAAACTAATGATAAGTATGAATATGTATAAACATTAAATTTAAATGGGCAAAAAAATTCCAATGATATCAAAATTTTGGGAAGAGTTTTTATGTGGATTTAAACTATGTCATTTGCGAGAACAAAAAAAGAGCTCATTCATAATATGTGGATGATTTAGAGTGTGACACATGCTAATTAGGATATGTGTTATTTACAACACTCTCCTTTGGATACCACTTAAAACTAATTACATTTAACTTTATAAGAAAAAAATCTAGTGGGATAAAAACCAAATAAAGAAGTTATTTAGGTGATGTTGGACGTGCTTAATGATGCATCGTTAAAAACCTTTTCAGGAAAACTCAGTCGGATAAAACCTGAATAAGGGAAAAAGAGTGCAGTGCACATTTGTTAAAAGTGTGCAAAACTTTATAATTCCTGCTCCCCCTGATTGATACTGCCATTGATCGATGTCTCCCATAATCGTTGCTCTCATTGATCAATACTCCCTCTGATCGTTGCTTCCCCAAATAACTGACAATGTACTTTGCTTGCATGCATATTTAAACTAATTTCTTACATAATTTCATAGTAGATGTCGAGGTATAGTGAACAAATCTGCAGGATTTTCACTTAGAAAGTACTTTCTTGATATCAATCTTATAATTCTTCTAGAGTTAATGAATATGAGTAGTTCTCGAATCTATATCTTCTAATGTATTCTCGTACGAGTTGCATTGTAGCTAGCTTTATGTAGTGCCAAATTTTCTGAATGACTGGAGGATGTTGCAACCTAAGTCTGTTCTGTAGAGCGTCAGGATACTGCTGTCTTATTACACGTAATTTTGTACTCTGTCTGAGAGAGAGAGGTTTACACTTTGTCAAGGAGAGAGGTTTATGGGGATCTGAAATATATTCTGCATCTGCATATGCATCTACAACTTGATCTTGTTCCAGTGTCGTCTAGTCAGCTCTGAACTGAAAAATAACAAAAACATTTATCGCGACTACCATAACTGGTCCTTCTTAGCATTTAAGATACTGAACGACTTTGGATTGTTCAGTGAATGAGCATTATCCATGTAGAAGCACTTCAAGAGTATCTCAATATATTGTAGATTGATGAACTAAAATTTCATAAAAAATATGCTCGGTCGGTAGGTCGAGACAATATTTGGTTTTCTCGAGACTTTCATATCAACTTCTCATTTTCAATAATCTGTGTTAGAGTTGTGCCCTAACCCAATGTAAATGTTATCTACATTATGTAATGTTTTATCATCTTTCAGAATAATTAAAACGACATTATATTACTAATGTGTTGTAGTAATATATTAAATGTGATTTGATCTATATCATTATGTGTGTCAGCAATAATAGTAGAACTGTAGATCTGAAAGAATCACATTTAATGAGTCCCTGGTCATATATGCTTCATTCAGAAGCGACCAGTATGAGGATAACTCTATATGATCA
>JAYMTP010005892.1:0-12750 GCA_036897365.1 Geranium brycei | reverse complement strand
GGGATATTAATTATTGATCGTAGTCAATATATACCCCATTTCATTTCATTACAACATATCCAATATATATAGAACCGTACCTACCACCACAAAAATGGCGTCTGAATGTTATTTTCCTTCAAAAAAATATGAGAAAATTGCAAAAAGTCTCCCTATGATCATGTTTTTTTTGCACGCTCTCCATTCACTGTATTTTTGCAAAAACTCTCCTTACTCATGTTCATTTTTGCAAAAACTCTCTCTTAATCATGTTTATTTTTGCACTGTCTATGCAAATCCGTGAAAATTAATTAAAGTGTCACTTAAGTTTTAATTTAAACGTGCTTAGGGGTGGGCACTTTGGCAACAGAATCGGAGCCTGAATCTGAACCAAACCGTGACCGGGACTGGGACCGGAGAATTGAGAGCTGCAAGTAACTGTTTCGGTTCTGGTTCTTAAAATGGAGAGCCGGAGAGTCCAGTTCGATCTAATTTTTGACCAGTTCGGTCCAATTTTTGACCGGTTCGGTCTGGTTCTAGACTCCTTGTCTACCCCTAAACGTGCTAACTCAAACGTCTAACACTTAAGTGACACTTCTTTTAATTTTCACGAATTTGCACAAATCGTGCAAATTTGAACACGAGTGAAGGAAAGTTTTTGCAAAAATATAGTGAATGGAGAGTTTTTGAAAAAACAAATAATTATAGGGAGATTTTTTGCAATTTTCCCAAAAAATATTATCAAAGACATTTCACAATGGTGGCGCGCCAGCCTAGTTTCGTAAGTTTATCTTTTCAGTTGCGTAATATGGTTTTCACAACTCCGTTTATGTTTCATGCAACGATCTGGGTTTCGCCGATAACTCATGGACTTGCATGGTAGTGGTATGTGTCGGTAAATCAAATTTGGCATATTTGCTATGATCCATTCATACTAATATCTTCACACTCAACTTTTTCTTGAAAATGGTTCAATCTATTGTGTTTACAGACTCGGACAAATATCATTCATCGAAGAACTTACAGGTATGGCATCGAGATGTTTGTGGCATGTACAAAGCACCCTGTTTGCCATGTATTATTTCATTCGTGGGGATGGTTTTTCCACATCTGATTTTTGGAATAAACTTCTACAGATCATATGCAGCTGGATGTGGTTTTGTGTCGCTTCTAGGTACACACAAAAATCACAACAGGGAATTTATCTGAAATATGTATTGTGCACAAAGTAAGGTGAGAGGTACGTCCAGTCATTAAAAGTTAATGTTGACGATGAAAGGCTGATAAGACGTAGATGCATGACAATGAGGACGGGTTGCGAGGTAATGATATCGTTGAAATTGGTTGTCGGTCGGGTATGTGATATCGAAGTTCATAAAATTACACAATCATCCATTCTTCACTATTTTTATTAAGGTTTTATTAATGATTGATTGATTTCTTAATGATTAAAATGAGTGATAATTACATATTTGTTTGTATGTTTTTGAATCTAATACCCTAACTTTGAAAAAGAAATACAAATACCCCAAGTATTTTTATGTTATATTTAATGTAATTTTCGTTAAACTTAACATATTTTATTTGTAAAACGTCAAAAATGGCCTCGTTGTATAATTTAAAAATAGTACAACTATTTCATAAATTGAAATGACACGCGAGAGAGACGCGTTCAAGAAAACAATCCAAGCAATTCAGATCGCTGATTTCGAAAGGGATTTTTCAAGAAAACTGATTGTTCATAAAATTGTTTAAATCCCCTGAAATGTTTCCGTACAGAGAATTAAATATGGGGGAGAGGTTTTTAAGAGACTCGTGATTATAGAGAGAACCCAAAGAGACATCTTTGACGAGTCTCTGATTGGCCAATTCAATTTGAGAAACGAATCCATCCTAACTACAAGTGACTCTAGTTAAATTGCATAGAAACTCTATAAATTCCATGAGTTGAATAGTTCTTTTGTTCATGATTTCCACGTCAATCTCTAGATTCCCATCTTTTATGTCAAGATTGTTCTTCTCTATATACATTTTCAACCTTCAAAACCAAAATAGAAGCTTAATTCACTTAAGCTCAAGTTGATAACTGTACGCTCATACTGCTATTGAAGTTGATGAACAGTTTTAAATCTTTCAGATGCGATACTCTCAATCCACCTAAAATATCAAGCTAATAGGTGAAAGTCCAGACTGTTATTTAAGCTAGTAAAGATTCACATATTTCATATGCGGCACTCTTAACACCAAAAAAATCAAATAAAAGTTACAGCTAATGCACCACTTAACTCCCCATAATTGTGAGAATGGAATTCACAAATGAATCAACGAGAGAGAAGAGACTTGAGTTCATTGATAAAATGAGATCGAAACAATACAAAAATTGAAAAGGGTCCGATTTAATACAATCGAGTTATGAAATAGACGAGACAAAGATCAAAATTCGAGACCATCAACTGAATTAAATCTGGGAATAGAATTAACTTTGTGGTCTCTAAGGACGAAAGAGACGAATTTGTGCAAAAAGGAATAAACTGAAATCTGTTACACTGAAATCTATTACACTGAGAGCATAAGGAGAAAGAAGAAAAATAGACAAATGGTGTCATTTGAAAAACAACAAGGTTTTTTTGGTCATTTGCATTAAAAATTATCGGTGTTGACTTGAAGAAAACGAAAATGAGTAAAGTGAGTTTAATACAAACTTAACTAACTTCTTAAAAAAGTAACATTTTTGTACACTTAATAACTATACTGCTTTTTCACTTTCATACCCTAACGAATTTTAGGGGTAGGTTGTCCCGAAATGATAGTTAGGGTACTAAAATTTAGAAAAAATAGTTGCAACCCCCGATCGCACCCTCAATCCGCCGTCCATTTCCACGACCTCCCAATCCCACCGTTCCCGTCCCCGCCTCCCCCGTCAAGTTCCCTGCTCACCTCCAACCCACCTTCAAAGCCTGCCTCCACCTCCGCCAGCCGGTGGGAGATCTCTTGCGGTCACGGCCAAGAGGGTCATGGTCGTCCACAACCCTCTCCTCTCCTCCGTCGTTCAGGACGTGGCTTGTATAAATAATGCAGAGAGTTATGGCTTCCATAGCAGCTCTGCTTTCTTCAACTGCCTCTTCCACGCCTTGGCCATGGACAAGCCATTCCCAACCGAAGGTGTTCTAGTTTTAATTTAGATTTGTTATTACAACTTTTCTCATTGGCTTTGAACCAAACCGATTTAAAATCAAACTGAACCAATAATTTGAGTTCCTTATAATATTAGAACTAAAACTAGAGCCGTTCGAATTTATTTGGATTCGTTTTTAACCAATCAGTTTTAGATTTATTCGTTTTTCAACTGATCAGTCTTTAGTTTGGTTCGTTAAATTTTATTGGAATTGATTTACATGAATTTAACATTTTGTATGTGTGGCTATTTTGACCTGACTTAGGTTTAGGAGTGTGGTGAGGAGGCTGATGGCATCGGAGGAAGGGGATGAAATTAGGAGAAGGGCTGAAAAGTTGGGTGGTGAAGTTAGGGGATCAGTTTTGGAGGGTGGGTTGCTCATAAGGAACTTGACTCTTTCATAGCTCATATCACTATCACTAGGGTTTAGTGTCTAATGTTATGCAACTACTTCAACAACTATGGTACTAATATTTCCTAGCATTGATTCAGATTTTGTGGGGAAAAAACCCTCAGAAGCAGCTATTATATGTTAGGCATGTGTCAAGATTGTTAACGTATGGGACTAGACTATCTGATTGATATGCCTTTGCTCACTTTCACGGTCACCATGTTAACAAGGTGTTACAAACTATGAGTAAGATCAGAGTTATATAAAACAAGAATTATATTCACATAAGATTCATGCTATTGCTACCACCAGAGATTTTCAATACCAAACCTTCCCTGAACTCTACACCTCACTACAGAAACAGACATTTAAATAACCGAATTCATTTAAAATTAGTGTCAGTTCTGGATTGTAAATACAAGTGATGGAAAAACACTTAAGGGAAAAAGACTCTGGATTGTCTATGTTTTCAAATGTTGCAACATTGAAAACAAAAGTTCCCGGTTACAGTTTACTCCGCGCTTTAAGGACTGCATAGGTTCCTGAGGTCCTCCTCCTTGGCATACCAGTTTGGTATGATCTTTGACACATGGGGATGCAGATCCTTGTACGAGTTTCTAATTGTCCCTTCTGCAACTCCGGTTGCTAGAGAGATGTCTGTATATAGACACAAAACTTCTGTCAATTACCCACTATCTAATATCCCAACTTGTATTGCAGACCATCTAATCGTGTTCGAATCATAGCCAAAACTCAAAAGTGCGATAGAAAAATAAATGATACTCCCTCAATCCTAAAGTAAGCGTCTCATTTAACTACTTACATAAAAACTGTATTCGACTTTCCACTCTTACCCACGTCGATGTGTTTCCACTATTCAAGTCGGTTGAAACTAGCTTTTACAATGATTAATGTTCTAAAACTAAAAGACGAGGAGTGATTTCCACAAAAGAAAGAAGTCTTTTCACGAGGTACAACTCCAAATGAGACATTTATGTTCAACTCCAGAAGAAAGAAGTCTTTTCACGAGGTACAACTCCAAAGAAGTCTCATTCATATGTTCAAATCTTCAAATCCACCCCATAACTAGTGGCTGACACTCTGAATGTTTGGGTTTGGATATCATTTTACCACTATTACTTAAAACCACCAATTTAGATTATAATCTTGGTTAACAAATGAGGAAAGGAAAGTCAAACCTCGAAGGAGCTTTTTATCATCTGAAAGTTGAGTTATGATGTAAATCACTGCTGCAGCAATGGATATAGGGCTTCTCCTGAAAATCAGTTGGAAGAAAATGGAGTAAATTTCAGCCAGAGAAAGTATGAGCATAAGCATAACATATTTATAAGCATTAGTTGAGTCTTTCAGAAACAAGAATCATAATAATCTTATGGTGCAAGAACTATATACATGAACTCAGAAATACTCTTAGAATAAGAGGAAAGTGCCTATATTAAAGGTCATTTGCAGAAAACAGTATACCAGATCAATGCACATGTTCATCATTCATAAAATGATAACAATTTTTTTTGCTCCCCTTTCCCATGAGATGGGGTAAATAAAAAATAACATGGATTTTTTTATAGATTTGTGCATTCTTCATATACCAACGGGATCCAACGACACATCCACAGAGAATAACAAAAAAACACCATCTGGAGCACTATAGAAGGGAAGTATCATGAGCTTCATCTGGAGCACCTTACATAGTATTGTTTTACTAATTTTGTGCATTTGTGTGCATAATTTGAGAGAATAAGCACAAAAACAGAGCTATAAAGATTTCAGAGAATTTTTAGCCTAAACCAACACCTATTATAGGGTTTGTTGACGCCTATTGGAGTTTCACCTTGTATTTACCAAGGCTAGGCTCAGATCAGCATCCTAGATGTTCAAATGACAAAGCAACACACAAACACCAAGAAGAATCTAAATCGAAGTTGATCAACATTTCAGTTGTTCTTATTCCTACTATAAATGCGTGGTTTGATGCTTCCGGGAACAATGAAACTACCTTATTGCTACGCTTGGCACATGGCATAAACCCAATGTGCCTAAAATACAAAGCCGATTCGGAAAATATCTCAATTTTCTAAAACAACATGACGCTAGCAAAATTACAAGTACCTTATGTCAAACTCTTCTGACTTCTGAACAGATTCTTGTGCAGCTTTAACTGCTTGGTTCGTCATTCCAAGATTGGAACAGAAACGTCTCTACAAAACAAAGTGAGAACTTACATCAATGACAATCCAGAGTGCATTCTACGGTGCTTGGCCAGAAGAAAGGAAGCTGGAAAAACAAGCTCACCATGAAATCTCCTGCATGTATTGTTCCCATCTCCACTGACTGGCCCGCCTCCAGTCCTAGCTGTTTCACTATGTACTCCTTTGCTCGGCCAATTTCCTTCTTCGTGGCTCCATTGGCGACAGAGCATATTTCTAGTTGAAATCCACAGGTTCAGGGAAGCTCAAGCAAGATAAATCAAAAGGCATCCATATGTTACAAGAATCATAGGCTGTACCCTTTACAGTTCGAGGCTTATCTTCTTGTCGGCAAGCGATATACAAGCAAGCAGCTAACAACGCATCCTGATTTCTTCCTCTGCTAGACTTTTGGTCTTCTACCTTCTTATATATCTCATTAGCTCGATCCTTCAAATCAACGTTGAAAGCAACATCAGAGGAAAACCAAATAAGTATGATAAGAAGACAATCAAATATCCATAACTTTGATAGAAATCAAATTGAACGAGCAAAACAAATCAAATCAAAATTTCTAGAGCATCTTCTGCAATTGCTGTTTAGTAGAATGTAAGAAACTAGTAATAATATTTGAAAATACTGTGATTTGCACATTTCTGGATTGATTAATTTGACGAGGCAAATGCTAAAAAGAATTCCAATGATAATTGCTGATGCAGAAAATCAAAGAATTCCTCTTTACATTCTTAAAATAAAATAATCATGTATAGCATTTCTATATCACGGGATTCTCAAACATTTGTCCCTTCACCCCACCACTTATCTAATATGCAACACAATATTGTGTCCATAAACTTCAATACTCTCTCACTAATCATTTAGTTGCATACAGAAAGAAAGAAAAAAAATGATCCAGATACGGAAGATTAGTTCATCCCTACAGCTAACTGTGGATAAAGAACAATACCTTGATGGTTGCAACAAGGCCCAACCTGAAACACAAATTTCTCAATGTCAGCTATTTTTTGCAGTACTTTCCGAGTTAGATTATAGGGTTCAATGGTCACAGTTTATAACCTACTCATATAACTTTATACGACTAACAGTTGCTAGAAGGGGAATGGAACACATGTTGTGTTTGAATAAGGGTTGGGAATCACCTTAATCTGAGTACAATTTAATTTCATATTATTCCCATTCCCTAAACATCCCACAGGTATATGTTGACTACAATTTTTAAAATGGGAATGAAAATAAAATGATGTGAGAACATGAGATGGAGATAGTGATAACAAAAACTTTTCATCTTCCCTCATTTACATGCAAAGGAATGGGCAATTTTCATCCCCATTTTGGCACAGACTATCCAAATGCTGCCACAGTTCAATGCATGAATTGATAGATAAGAGTAAAAGCTAAAATAAAGGAAAGAATAACAGTTAATGAAGTCACTCAAACACCAAATATCTAGACTCTAGTTAAACATTATTATCTATCAGGGTCACATATACCCTATGCTCACAAGCTAACAATTGCATCTAAATAAGCAACCTAAGTACATACATGAGAGAACCATGATGACCAAGTCAGATGTAAGGATGAAAACTACTCCATTAGGGCCTAAAATTCCTTCATTTCGATTTATGTTTTCTGTTCTGAAATTCAAATCCAATAAGCCCCAATATTCAGTCATACTGTAATTCAATACTTGACAACTTACACGGAAGAACAATAATTCAATGTTTTCTATACTTACCCCCAAATGAAAGATCATTACAGTCATTCGCAAATTCCAACATATATCCAAAAACTATCAGTTCAATTTCTCACAAACAGTTTGACCTAATAGACATAGAACCTCTCAGAACAAATTTGAATTTTAGGTTCAGTGTGAGTTCCAATTACACTGAAACCTCTCAAACCAGTCAAGTTTTAATTTTGTTACCAATATCATATCAAGATTGGAAAATTAGGTATCAATTGGTCCAATTAAAGAGGGTTATCTAATTTTCCTAAGCTTGCTACGTACAGATACAGCACCAGCAATCCTCGAAACAGATCCAAATTGAAACCACCACCACAACAACAACAACAACAACCAAGATCCAATACCCACCCAAACTCGATTCTTAACATCTCCAGTTCCTGAAACCCCCTACCTATCGGACATGGTAGCGATGGTCTTGAAGGCGAGAATCAACCCCCGATCCGGGTTCGATCCGCGATTCTGCCACCGGCCGAGGGACGAGGACAAAAAGTCCCCGGAGGCGCCGTTGGGCTTGGCGATGACGGTGGAGAGCCCTCCGTCGGCGAGGAGAGGGTTCGTGGGGCCGCCGACACGGACGGGGTCGTTGTCGCCGGACTCGTTGGCGAAGGTCCTCCACTCGGAGGTCTCGTCGATGGAGTGGGACTCGAGCACCAGACCGCACTCGGAGCACACGGTGTCGCCGGCGGAGTGGTCGAACACCACCTCCGTGTGCTTCTTGCAGTCGGAGCAATACGCATCGGACATGGCTCCAACGCCGATTCGTTCGCTTCTGGTTCTGCTCCGGCGATGGTGGAGATGCGATTGCGAAGGAGACGAAGAGGAAGAGGAAGCGAAAGGTAAGAGGAGAGATTGATTGGGTATAAATAAGGGAAATTTAATGACTTGTTAGGAAAGTCATGTGGGTTTAATTCACAGCTTTTTTTATTTTTATTTTTCCTTTTTTCTATTATTAACACAAAAATATCTATAGCTCCCACTAGCTTCCTAGAGTTAAATGCCTAATTATGTTTATTTAATTATTTATTTATGGGTTGAGTAATATATGTTTTAACAGATTTGAAGATGTGGCGTATATAATTTGGGCAGTCGCAGTCATTTATCGCTATAATAATAATATATTGATTAATTGATACTTATATTAGCGTGGTCATAACCTTCCAAAGGGGATTTTTTCCTTTTTTTTAAAAGAAAAATCGAATTTTATTCAATAAATAGCAACTAACCCGACATCAAGCTGGACAGCTGAAGCTACAGATGGTGGGACAGACCCCACACCATAATCCTAACTACTGTTAGTTAACGTATACTTGGCCAATTCGTGAGCCACTTTATTACATGATCTACGAGCATAAGATAAAGAGACATTAGACCCGAAAGCTGAGAGAAAGCGTATGCAATTATAGATGATCCCCTCAAACATATTTTTTTAAGTGTTATCCTTCTTAATGGTAAGATGTTATTGATCTTCTTCTTTTATTGTTTCTTTCTCTGTTCTCTATAAATAAAAGGTTTCACAAATTTATTTGATTTGCAAATTGTTTTAAATCATGGTGAGAACTTTGAATAGATTGTTCAGGTGATTTTAGTCAAATTCTGTTGAGTGGTCATTTTAAACCTCAAGCTGATTTTAAATTTTAAATCAATTTAAAATCGACAATTTACAAGCGGTAATTAATAGTACGGTTTTGGTTTTCAAAACTCAGAACTACCGATTAATCAATAAGAACCAGATTGGTTCGTGTAAAAATTGAAGTATGTTATTTGAAGAATGGAGGCCAAGAATATATTATTTAACTCATATTGTTGTTTTGTTTGCGAAATTTATATTTTGATTTAGTTGTAATAATCAAATCTTGGTATTGATTTTCGTTAGTATTTTTTATACTTGTAAATTTAAAGTTTTTGTCTATAAATATTAGACTCTAATTCGTATGATTCGATTTATAAATTAAAAATAAAAAATCAACCAGTTTCAACTAAGAACCGAACTAAAGAGTCACAGCGATTAAAATCAAACCGTCTTTCCACATGACGATTCTGAGTTGGTTTCAGTTAGGGGTGAGCATGGGCCAAGTTGGACAGTCGATGGTTGATTTTTGGGCCCAACCTTGACTCAGTGGGTTGACCATTTTCATGTCCATTCCCGACCCATGAAGATTGTTATCCGCTGGACAAGTGGACTGGTTGAGCCCGGACGGGTTACAGGTTAGTCCAACCCGTCCATAACATTAAAAAATATATTGTACACAAAAACTGATTACAAAAATAAATTATGTACACGAAAACAGATTGCAAAATTAATATTTCAATATTACAAAAACATATTGTCAATAACATTCAGAGTAGTTTATATGAAAATTGTGTTTTTCGAACTTGTTTGCTAAAAAAAACTTAAAATGACCCTTTCGAAATTAGAAAATATTTCCACACACAAATGAAGGTGAAAAATAGAAAATGTATTTGCCTTTCTCTAAGTTATGGTTCTCCATTTCTCCCATTTTAATGACGCTTCTTAAATGAATTTATCTCCAACGAGTTTATTCTTAAGGTGACTGGAATATGACGAGTTCGGCGATAGGAAAGGAGAAGAGAATGCGGGATTGGGCTGTGTCAGTGAGTGGTGTGTGAGTGTAGGTTGGGTCAGTGAGTGATGTGAGTGTGAGTTGTGTATGTTTAGTTAGTTAGTTAAGTCCACTAGGCCGGGTTAGGCAAGACACCCCACTTCATGTCTGCAACCCTGCCTATGATATCTATATGGTGCCCATTTCCGGCCCCGATCACCCCGAGTTGAGACTATAAGCAGACGGATTGGTCTGGGTTCACGAGTTGGGCCGGGTCGTCCGGATATTTCTGCTCACCCCAGTAATTAGAAAACCAGAGGATCATATCCATTTCCCAACCTTTAGTGTAGTTGATACTGTGTAGTTGATACTATGTCGTTTTAAGGGACAAGGGCCATGGGAGAGAATTGATGCAAGGCTTTGGGCTAAAGAAGGCCCAAACAGTGGCCTTTTAAATATTTTGGGCCACAATTGTCGAGATAAGATCAAGAAACCCAAAGCGGCCTAATTCGCTCAACCCACTATATATGTCCATGCTCTTTTTTGGGGTAATTATGTAATTTAATTATTCTACCAGAAAATCTTATGCGTCGTTTTGCAGCCAATGAGATTCGATTCCACAACCTCCCCTGCAAATGTGGTTTGAAATTGTTAGGATGTCTTGAACACTTTGGTGCGCATCCAATCTTTTGGTCTTTATATATGAATGGAAAGGCCGAAAGGGGTGGTTTGGGGTTGTGTTTTGTGATCTCGCTTTTGTCTTGATCGATTTGGAGACACCGAGTTTTCATTGAATTCCGAGCTAGTTTGGGTGTGTTTTGTGATCTCCTTTCTAGCTTAATAGATTTGGAGACACAAAGTTTCCGTAAAGTTTTAGCAAATTTAAAGATTATCTCTTCATTCCAATTAAATTAAATATAACGTATATTTTATGTTAAGTCAAACAATGGTACAAAATTTTAATCTTAAATATATCAATACTTCACATGTGTAATAAGGGTTTCCAATCTTAGCATACAATTTTAATCAATTAAAGTTATCCTATGAACTCCTTGATTATAAATTAATTATCTTGGCCATGACTTAATCTTCAGTGGAGTATGAAGACCAAGTACCATTATAGTTATCAAAAATGTTACAGAATCAAAGCCAAAGCCATTGGATGCTCAAAATATGCTTAGAGATCGATGTGTTTTCAATTTACCTTTTAATTACAAGAAAAAAAAACATGTAGAAAAATTCATGTTTTATTTTGTAAGTTCATTCATAGTAGTGGAATGTGGAGTAACTTTTTGTACAGAAGCGTCACGTGAGCCTGTCTGAGCATGGTGGGGTCCAATTCAAGGATGTTTCGTACTTCCACGTCCACAATCTTCTTCGGATAATGCCAATGGCCATTTCCTTCTCTAACGGTCGACTTCTCCAATCTCAATTTTCCCTCAAAAATTTTACAAATAAAAATAAATAAACTTCCAAGCAAATTGCAATTTCACAAGTTTTGTTTGGATAATGACAATTTGTTACGTCTCTCTTTTCAGTACATTAACAATTTTTTTGTGACAACCTATGTTAAAATGACTAAAATACCCATAGTTTAAGAAATCAAAATAGAACTGGTCCAATTTGATTTATCAAAACAGATTTGAAATTGTTCAAATTTAATTTTAGAATTTGCTGCATTATTGTAATTGCATCTTAAATATAAACCAAATTGAACCAATTCAATTTATGATTTCTTAAATCAATAGTAGTTTAGGTATTTTAGAGGTAGGTTGTCACGAAAAAATTGTCAAGGTACTAAAAAAGAGAGAAAAATAATTAGGGTATGAAAGTGTCATTTCGCTATAGTTAGGTGTAACAGAGTGTCATTATCTTCTTTTTTTTACACACCCATTGCACTAAATTTCATAAAAAAATTTCAATTTCAGCTTGTTCGTATGCAGATTATTGGGTTCAAATTTTAATTTTAAACAAACAAGTAATAACAGATATAAAATTTGTATGTAAGAAACTTATGTTAGAACCTGGACCTAACTGTAACTAAATAATGGCATAGAGAATACGTATAATTCTTATATTTATCATCAAATTTTGATATCATGTTGAAATTATGACTTACCATAAAACTAAAGTTGATAAGCAGAAATTAAAATTTATTATTTAAACTAGTGAGTGAATCTATAATTTTTTAATGTACGACTTTAACCATTTGAATCTATAATTTTTTAATGTGTGACTTTAACTATTTGAATCTATAATTTTATAATGTGTGACTTTAACTATTGATATAGACCATTATCTTGTGAGAGGCATATTAAAAATCAAAACTGATTTATCTTGCGCTATTAATTATTATGCTCGTCGGTTTCGGGGTGGTTCTTGTAATGGATTTACGGAAAGTCTCAACACATTCGAGGTGGAGGCCGCGAGATTACAAGAGGCATGTCGTTGCGCTATCTTTTGTTTTGCTCGCCGTTATTGTAATTCTATGACTTGTGAATCAGCCAGATTTGCTTTAACTAAAAGTAGCTAAGATTATGGTGCAAGGTCTATCATACTATATGGTGTTTTAACTATATGGTGTAATGTCGGGTTAGTTACTTTATAATTTAATAATATATTAGGTTTTCCCTTCAAAAAAGTCAAATTTAATAGGCATGGTATAAACT